>JAOXOE010033520.1:0-10159 GCA_028565055.1 Phoeniculus purpureus
CTTACAGCTCTCAGTCTTTCCACCTCTTCTTTTAGCTCAGCCACCATGTTCATCAGGTCTCTGATCTGCTCACACCTGACACAGGTGTTGCCCCTGCCATCCTGCATATCCAGTGCTAGGCTCTAGCATTCACTGCAACCACCTGCCTGAACTTCTACATGATTGTGTGTGGCCTGTGTTTGGGTGGCCATTGTTTTTCTAATGGCCTTTGTCCGAGTAGTCACCATGTTTTGTGGTAACAGCCCTGTTCTTTTTGTGGTTTCTTCTTTTTCTTCTTTTTTTTTTTTCCCTGTCCCCCCTGTCAACTAGAAGCCTCTTGTGAAAACAGCCCGTTACCATGTAGCCACACACGTAGGCACACAGCCCACGGCTCCTCTCAGGAAAAGAGCAGGAACTCACCCTAATCCGGGCTAAGTTTTGATTTTCCCGCATCTGCGGCAATCTCAATAGAATCATCACAATTGCAGAAGACCTTCAAGATCATCAGGCCAAACATCTACCCTACAACCCCCAACTACTAACCCAGCTCCTCAAACACCTTGGCTGCCCAGTTGTTGAACTCCTCCAGGGATGGTGCCTCCAACCCCTCCCTGGGCAGCCTCTTCTAAGGCACTCTTTCTGGGGAGAAGTTTTTCCTCAGATACAGTATGACTCTCCCCTGGCACAAGATGACCCCATTTCCTCTGGTCCTATTGCTTGTAAAGTCCCTAGGG
This sequence comes from Phoeniculus purpureus, assembly GCA_028565055.1. NCBI lineage: Eukaryota > Metazoa > Chordata > Aves > Bucerotiformes > Phoeniculidae > Phoeniculus > Phoeniculus purpureus. The sequence goes on from JAOXOE010033520.1 coordinate 714, forward strand.
AGAAGAGGCCAACCCCCACCTCACTTCAACCTTCCTTCAGGTAGTTGTAGAGAGCAGTGAGGTCTCCTCTCAGCCTCCTCCTCTTCAGGCTGAACAGCCCCAACTCCCTCAGCCTCTCCCCTTTAGACATGTTCTCCAGACCCCTAACCAGCCCACTTGCCCTTCTCTGTTCCCCCTCCAGCAGCTCCAGGTCTGCAGTGCCCAAAACTGCCCCCAGTACTCAAGTTCTTGCTTTCTGCCAAGCAAAGACAATTTAAGATGAGCTGTAGATGATTCTGAACCTTTCTTGGTGCCTGTGACAGCAGGGACTGAAAACACAACTGGTTGTGGCCTTTAAAACCAAGGTAGTTTTCTATGTTCCTGCTACTGCAGCACATGCTGAGTTCTGAAAGCTGACTCATTTCTAAAGCACATTAAAGATCTGCATGGGTCAGTTCAGCCCAAGCTGAACATAAATCCCACCTATTAGGGGAAAGCAGCAAAATAACATTGGAAAAAACAGCTCTGTGTGGTGTGATGACACTCCTGAGAGGAACAGCAGGTCCTGTCAACTACCCTAAGTTTTCTTTCCATTTGGAACTCCTAAACAGGGAGTGTTGGGTTACTTCTACTAGAAAACACTCCTCTACTGATAATGTCATGTTCTCCCATTGTGAAACCCCACAGGAAATACTGTCTTCATAGAATCCTAGAATCATTCAGGTTGGAAATGACCTTTGGGATCATCGAGTCCAACCATCAACCCTACTCTACAATTTCACCCCTAAACCAGATCCCACAACACCACATCTAAGCAACTCTGAAACACATCCAGGGATGGGGACTCAACCACCACCCTGGGCAGCCCATTCCAGTGCTCGACCACTCTCTCCAGGAAGAATTTCTTTCTGATGTCAAGTCTAACCCTCCCCTATTGGAGCTTGAAGCCCTTCCCTCTGGTTGCTAAATACCTGTGAGAAGAGACCAACACCAACATCTCTACAGTGTCCTTTCAGATAGTTGTAGAGAGCAATGAGGTCTCCACTACTCTTCCTCTTCTTCAGACTAAACAGCCCCAACTCTGTCAATCTCTCCTCGTCAGATTTATTCTCCAGGCCTTTCATCAGCTTTGTTGCCCTCCTCTGCACTTGTTCCAGGGCCTTGATGTCTCCCCTGTACTGAGGTGCCCAAAACTGGACCCAGTACTCAAGGTGCAGAATTATCAGTGCTGAGTACCGGGCGACAATCACTTCCCTACTCCTGCTGGACACACAGTCTCTAATCCAGGCTAGGATGCCATTGGCCTGGGCACCCTGCTAGCTCAGATTCAGCCAGCTGTCAATTAGAACTCCCAGGTCCCTCTCGCCAGACTGCTCTCAAGCCACACTGCCCCCAGCCTGTAGTGCTGCAGGGGATTGTAGTGACCAGAATGCAGGACCCAACATTTGGCTCCACTGAAACTCACACAATTCTCCTCAGCCCATCGATACAGTCTGTCAAGTCCCTCTGTATAGCTTTACCACCTGCACTACTTCGTAGCACTGTAAATCCAAACCAGGGTTTGGATTGAGTGACAGCAGGCTCTACCTGGAAAGGCAAAGAGTGTTGCTAATCAATCATCTATCAAGGCAAAATAGACAGAGGCAGTGGAGAACCTAGTGGAGCAGAGGTCAGACAACAAAGATAACAATAAATAAGAAGAGGGGGATGTGGATCCCAATTGGAAGCAAAACGCAACATCACAGGGCAAGAGACTGGAATCATAGAGAAGAGCCTGAACTTCAAAGTGAAGCTCAAAGAGAAGGGATTTGGATACAGGATCAATGGACAAAGTCAGCAGAGAGGTTCAGTGAGAAAGTGCTGTACTCAGGTAATCACAGGCCAACAGTTTTGAACAGGCTAATGAGGCAGAGAAAAGTTGAAAGGTACAAAGCCAAACCCTGCAGAGAAGCAGGAGATGAAGTTCTAGGAATCTGTGTATTGGCCCCAAGCACAAAACACCCCATAAGGAAAAGCCCTACCTACCTTTCTAGCACTCTGAGATAGGATCCTAGAGCCAGGCTGAGGAGTAAAGCCTGCTGCTTTCTTACTCCAGCCTGGGAAAGATCAGTAGTGGACAAGCTTAAAAGCACAAAACCCCATCAGGCCCCTGGCCCAAACCCACTGATGAGAAACTTGTGTGCCCTGTATGGCAGTTAAAATTCATTAGAGAGCAGCAGACACAGATCTGCTCATTCTGCAGCACAGACCATCCTCCACACTCAGCTGATCCCCACTAACAAGGAGCAGAATAACTCTGCTTGGGATTGTAGGGGTTTTGAGGGTTTAAGTTGAACATTTGTGTTTCACAGAATCACAGAACATTAGGGATTGGAAGGGACCTTGAAAGATCATCCAGTCCAAGCCCCCTGCCACAGCACCATCCCCTAGATCCAGTCACACAGGAACATAGCCAAACGGGTTTGAAACATCTCCAGAGAAGGAGACTCCACAACCCCCCTGGGCAGCCCCTTCTAGTGTGCTGTCACCCTCACCATGAAGTTCCTTCTCACATTGAGCTGGAACCTCCTCTGTTCCAGCTCACACCCAATGCCTCTCGTCCTATTATTGGGTACCCCTGAGCAGAACCTGACTCCATCCTCCTGACACCCACCCTTTCCATATTGATCAACATTCATGGAGTCACCCCTCAGTCTCCTTTGTTCCCAGCTCAAGAGAGTCAGCTCCCTCAGCCTTTCCTCTTTAGGGAGATGCTCCACTCCCTTCATCATCTTCATAGCTCTGTGCTGGACTCTCTCCAGCAGCTCTGCGTCCTTCCGGAACTGAGGGCCTCAGAACTGGACACACTATCCCAGATGTTGTCTCCCCAGGGCAGAGTAGAGGGGGAGAAGAACCTCCCTTGATCTACTAAGTACCACCCTTCTGATCTACCCTAGGATGCCATTGCCTTTCCTGTCCACGAAGGCCTCAAGAACATCCTCAGTTGCATGGAAATTTAAACATTTTTCACTAAATTCAGGTTAATTTGATCTGTAACAGTAGCTAATTTAAGTAATTAAACCCCAGTGCAACTGCACAGGTTTGTATTTGATGCCCTTACTTCTCCTTTTGCTGTTTTTGCTCTGATTCATCTCCTATAGGGTCACTGTCCCAGGTTTGTCTTGAATCCACAAGACCAACCCTTGCGTTAGGCCACAAGAACAGGAAGTCTGGACTAAAGGATCTCCCACACTACAAAACAAACACCCCACAGCACAAGCTCTTTGAAACGCGTCACGAGGCTGCGGCAGGATGACACAGAGGAGGTGGAACACACCAGAACTCCAACCCTACACCCCCCGTACCATGACATAACTGTCCCGTAACAGCCGCCGATCACAAGGGTTTTCTTGGGAACAGCCGCACAAGCGACAGCAGCCATCATGGAGGCCTGGGCTTTCAGTCTGCTGGAGTGAGCTTCTACCTGAAATGAAAGCAAAGGTTTCACACCCTTTTTCTGCCAAATTCCCCAGCTCCCACCAAACCCAAGTGTGTAAAACAGGGATTTCCTTACAGTCCTGTATGATCCTTTCTCATCGTCAAATACCACAGCCCAAGAGGACCTTATTTTACAGCCTACATCAGTGAAACTCTGCACTGCTGAGCACCTTCAGCTCTTCCAGGGATCAGCAAAGCTCAGGTACAACGGGGCTGCAACAAGTTTTGTCCTGAACTGGATCTCGGCTCAGAGAACCTAAGGCAGGTTTTATAATAAGGTGTTGTGTAGCCCAGCACAACCCACACACTAGTGTGGGATCTTAAAAATTTCTTCCTAAGATCTAACCTAAATCTCCCCTCTTTTAGCTTGAACTCATTCCCTTGTCCTAGAACTACAGGCACTTCTCAAAACTTCCTCTCCAGCTTCCCTGTAGCTCCTTCAGGTACTGGAAGCTGCTCTAAGGTCCCCTTGGAGGAACAAACTCAATTCCCTCAGGCTGTTGCCAGAGCAGAGGGGCTCCAGCCCTCTGATCATCCGGACTCACTCTGCCAGCTCCATGTCCTTGGAGGCTCTGGAACTGGATGCAGGACTCCAGGTGAGGTCTCATCAGATCAGAGGGGAGGAACCAACTCTCTTAATCTGAACAAAGTGCAAGGTTCTGCCCCTGGGTTGAGGCAATCCCATGCACCAATACAGACCAAGAGGAGAAAGGATGGAAGACAACCCTGAGAAGAACTTTGGGGTGGAGGTGGAGCAGAAGTTTTGCAGGAGCTGTCAGTGTGCACTGGCAACCCAGAGAGCCAACAGTGTCCTGGGCTGCAGCAAAAGTAGTGACAGCTGGTTGAGGGAGGAGATTCTCCCACTCTGGATCATACTGGTGAGACCCCACCTGGAGTGCTGGGTCCAGTTCTGGAGTCCTCAACATCAGAAGGACACAAAGCTCCTGGAAGATGTCCAGAGAGCAACTCCAATGTTCAGAGAGCTGGAGCACCTCCCCTGTGAGGACAGGCTGAGCAAGTTGGGCTGGTTCAGCCTGGAGAAGAGGAGGTTCCCAGGTCACCTTCTAGCAGCTTTCTAATCTCTGAAGGGGGCTCCAAGAAAGCTGGGGGAGGGCTTTTGACAGGGGTGGTAGCAAGAGGACAAGGGGAAAGGGTTCCAGACTTGAGGAGGGCAGACTGATGTTGGACATGAGGAGCAAATTCTGTGCTGTGAGGGTGGGGAGATGCTGGAACAGGTTTCCCAAGGCAGTTGTGGTGCCCCATCCCTGGCGTGTTGAAGGCCAAGTTGGCTGGAACCCTGAGTAACCTGGTCTAGTGAAGGTGTCCCTGCCTGTGCAAGAGGGTTGGAACTAGATGATCTTTAAAGTCCCTTCCAACCCTGGCCATTCTATGATTCTCTGATTCTTGGATTAAACCATTCAGAGCAGCTTAAAAAATTCATTTTCCCACCAACAACTTTCACAATGAACCAGTCCAAGACCAAGCATCTGGGTGAACCCAGTGCTCTGAAGTGACAAGGCCATACCTGTGCGATGCTCGCTGGCGCTGCAGGATACAGGGCAGTGTTTTGGAAGAAGAGGAGGGCACAGAGCTGTATGAAATGGCAGCCCTTGAGAGAGGCATCATGAGACAGTTCCCCGTTGTTAGCCACTACCCCCACCAAGCGCCTTTTGGACAGACACACAACTCCACATGGGAACCTCAGAAACCATCCCACTGTAGCTTCTAACGTTAATGTCCACATACATGCGTGCACGCACACAGATGTGCCCTTTAACCATTACACAGGGTGGTCTGGGGAGGAACAACAATGCTGCTCTCATTTCTTATGGAATCTGCCAGACTCTGAGCTGCTGCTGGTGTGAACAAAGCCATGGAAACCCTTTATCTGTGATTGCTGCCGGCTGCTACTGGTCTGGAACTGGTGAATTCAGAGCTCAGAGATCAGGCTCTATAGAAGCATTTGATTACCAGTTCTTGCCTGAGCCAAGATGAAAACCTGATGAAGACTTTAAAGCTGAGCCTGTCCCTACATTTCAGTGGTGAACTGCTGCAGCCTTACGGCCAAATCCTGTCACTAATGTCATTCTGTACTTTATCACAGAAAGTGATAAATCTCTTGGCATCATAAAACAGTGCCAGGGCATCCACTGGCATCATCTCTAATACTCTCCAGCAGGTTTCCTAGCCTCAGGATTCTCTGTAATTCTATGGAATTGCTGCAATCCTGTTTGGCAGGATGGCCACTGATTAAGAAGTAGCAGAGGGTATCTCAGGTCCCTCTCCAAGAGGGAACAGCCTGTTAATCTTCTAGAATGATGAAGGAACAGAGTCGCTGCCACTATAGCAGTTGTACTATACTAGGAAGGATACGCAGGTGTGATCCTGCGGCACCAGTCCCAGCAGCTCCTCAGCACTGTACAGGGGACTGTCCTGCTGCTCTGCAGCCTCCTCCTGCAGCCCTTTGTAATTCATTGTTTGGCAGAAAGCAGGAACTTGAGTAATGGGGGCAGTTTTGGGTGCTGCAGACATCCAGGTGCTGGAGAGGGGGCAGAGAAGGGCAGCTGGGCTTGTTAGGGGTCTGGAGAACAAGTCTGATGGGAAGAGGCTGAGGAAGCTGAGGCTGTTCAGCCTAGAGAAGGCTAAAGGGAGACCTCATTGCTCTCTACAGCTACCTGAAGGGAGGCTGGAGTGAGGCAGGGGACCAGGCTGCCTAGGGAGGGGTTGGAGGCACCATCCCCAGAGGAGTTCAACAACCAGGCAGCCAGGGTGTTTGAGGAGCTGGGTTGGTGTTTGGGGATTGTGGGATGGACAGTTGGACTTGATGGTTCTTGAAGGTCTTTTCCAACCTTGATGATTCTGTATGGAAAAATGAGGAACCCCATCCAGGTTTAACCTGCTTCGCCCCTAATATCACTTCATTTTAACTCCATTTGCAGAGCTAACAAATAGAAAAACCCCAAACTACATCTGAGAAGGAAAACAAACAGCACTTGAGGACCTCTCGTGCCACTCAAGTAGCTTCAGTCACATCACGTTAAGGTAGAGCAAGTTTCTTGAAAGAAGATACGCTGAATTCTCTCCTTCTTTTGGGGCATCTCACTACTCCGAGTGAAGCTTAGCTCCTCCCACCTCCTCGGGAGAGACTACTCCCCCGTGGAAGCTTTCACTGGGGGCGGCCCAGCAAGGAAGAGTGTCCCAATGTTATTGATGATGACAGACTCTTCAGCCATGGTGGAGATGTAGGCTCCCCGAGCCACGCAGGAGCCACACACCACCGCTACCTGAGGGGCACCCAAACAAAACCTCATGAGCAAGATGCTGTGAGGGGAAAACAGAAAACTACAACCTGTATCTCAGAAAGGTTTAAAAGTCTTAGGGAACAGGAAACTAGAGACACAAAGAGAAGCATGGACAACACCACTGGGTTTGGGAGCTGGATGTTTACTCTGAAATAACTTAGTGACTCTGTGTTTTTCCATCACGGTGAAGTGCTGAGAACTGAGGTGACACCCAGATGATACCTCTTCCAATGAGAGACTGCCAATGTCCAGATTCTCATGAGACAGTGTGGAGGAAAACATTACCTGGCTGCCTTCCCAGAGGCAGGCGACTGGGAAGGGAGAATCCAGATTAAATGGTGACATGTGTCTTGCTCCAGGGAAGATGCTGTTGAAGCAGCACCACAGTGTAAGAGACAGCCTGCGGGTAGAGGCTCTGAGCTGGAACTATGAGGTAGAGGGAGCTATGAGTTACAGCCTTGTCAAAACACATGGTCAGTCTGCAGACACTCAGAAAACCCTCAAGGCTGTTCCACGAGATACTGCTTGAGTCTCCCTTCCCTACAAACAAGCAAAGGGAGCTCTAGGAACTCCCTTGACTGTTCCTGGAACTTGTATTGGACCCAAACATTTTCCAGAATCCTATAGATCACATTTCCTACCCTTATTGTACCCCTAACAACTTCACATCTGTGGGATTCCCATGGCAGACATGCTTGCTTCATTGTAGAAAATCTTGCCACCATGCACCTTGTCAGGGAACAGCTCTGACTGATGGCCCAGAGAGAAAACAGACCAAAGCTTCAGTACTGACTGCACAATAGCCACACTTCCATTTTTCAAAGGCCACAGAGGTTTCTGCATTAATTCCTGTAAGCACTACAGTGAAATCCTGAGATGCTGGGGTTGAAAATAGAAACCTCTGCAATGCAGTAATTAATGAAAGACACAAAAGCATTTCAGCACAAGGAGGAACAGCCCTGCTTGGTCACCACTCTGTCTCCCCAGTGATATTAAAGGTTCTGATTGATTGAGACTGGAGAGGCCCTCTGAGCTCATCCAGCTCAGCCTAGGACCTAACTTCACCACAGCAGCCAGGGCACTAAGGGCCACAGCCAGGCTGGCCTTCAACACCTCCATGGATGGGGACTCCACCACTTCCCTTGGCAGTCCAGTCCAGGTTCTGATCACTCCTTCCCTGAGGAAGGGCTTCCTAACATCCAACCTAACCCTCCCCTGGCAGCTTCAGGCCCTGCCCTCTTGTCCTGGTTGCCTGGGAGAAGAGCCTGACCCCCACCTGATTGCAACTTCCCTTCAGGGAGTTGCAGAGAGGGAGAAAGTCCCCCCGAGTCTTCTCCAGACTAAAAACCCCCAACTCCTTCAGCCTCCCTCTCTTTCCCTCCAGTCCTTTCCCCAGCTTCGTTGCTCCTCTGGACGCACTGCAACCAATCAATTTTTATTGAAGATACAAGATGCGTGATTAGTCAGAGCGAGGATCACTGCTGCACATCTTCTCATCCCCTAGACCAAACAGTGGACAAAACTCGTGTGTAAGAGAAACAGCCAAGGAAACCAAACACAAACCTGAGGTTTTGTGCTAAAAATGAATGTGATTAGGACAAATAAGTGTTTAGGCACGTCATTCTCTCCCTGGGCACTGGGTGTCCATTGGAGCACAGGAAGTCCCACCTCAGCATGAGGAAGAAATTCTTTACTGTAAGGATCACAGAGCACTGGAACGGGCTGCCCAGGGAGGTTGTGGAGTCTCCTTCTCTGGAGACTTTCCAGACCCCTCTGGATGTTCCTGTGTGACCTGCCCTAGGTTCTATGGTCCTGCTCTGAGTTCATCCAGCCCAAGACCTAACATCACCATAGCAGCCAGACCAGGGCACTAAGGGCCACAGCCAGGCTGGCCTTCAACACCTCCACGGATGGAGACTCCACCACTGCCCTGGGCAGTTCATTCCAAGCTCCGATCACCCTTTCCATGAGGAAAGGCTTCCTAACATCTAACCAAACCCTCCCCTGGCAGCTTCAGGCCCTGCCCTCTTGTCCTGGTGCTAGTTGTCTGGGAGAAGAGCCTGACCCCTACCTGACTACAAACTCCCTTCAGGGAGCTGTAGAGAGGGACAAGGTCGCCCAGGAGTCTCCTTCAGGCTAAACACCCCCAGCTCCCTCAGCCTCTCCCCTGTAGAAGGTTAACATGGCCAGCAATGCCCTCTCCGGGAGGGCACAACCTAGTGCCCTGCACAAAGGGACTGGGGACAGCTGGGGCAGCCGCACAACCCCCACCTGCAACAGTCGCTGTGAGGAGGGGCTACTGGAGAGAAGAATGGCCAGGGAAGTTAAGTTTGATGCTTGAAAATTATTCAGTAAAAAATAAAATAATAAGTATTGTAAAAATCAATAAATATTAGAAGTAAGTACATATTGAAGACAAGTAAAACAGGAAATATTTAAGTAATGAAAATAAACATGAAAATACAGAAATATTTTTCAATAGTTTAAAGCAAACAATTTATTTCAATATAAATAATGAGAATATGAAAATTATTAAAAATAAATTAAAAGTATACAATATGTGAATATTTTAAAATATATTAAATTATAAAATAAAAATGAAAATAAATATTAAAATATTTTTGAATATGTTAAAATAAATTTAAATATACATTTATTTAAATATAAATAAAAAATATTACAATACGT
>JAOXOE010033521.1:0-10158 GCA_028565055.1 Phoeniculus purpureus
GGTGATCCTGCTGTGGCAGGGGGATTGGACTAGATGATCTTTCAAGGTCCCTTCCAATCCCTAATGTTCTGTGATGTCTGCTTAGTACTGAGAGACAAACACAGATCCTAGACAGGTCGTTGAGAGTCTGTTCATGTACCATTAACGTTCAGCCATCAGTGTGCCAGAGTGTTATCAAAACTGTTTCTACAAGTTTAAAAAATGAATGTTTTTGCTTTGCCAGAAAAATCAGTTATAATAGTGTCCAGAACGATTGCTCTCTCTTTTTTATGGGGCAACAGCGCTATTAAATTGGGAAAGGTTTAGTTTTGCTCTGCGTGTTCTTGTGAGTGTCTGTTCTGATGTTAACAATATGGTGGTATGCACAGAAATTTAAACTATGAGAATTCCAGCTGGATGCGCAGCTGAGAGGTGAGAGTCAAGAACTTTAGGGATGGGAAGGGACCTCAAAAGATCATCCAGCCATGTTTTACTACTAGGGAAGCACGTCCTTGCTATTGGAGTGTGCTCTGGCTCACCCTTCTACTGAACCCTGAAGGTTTTAAATCCTTTATCCTGCTCCCCCAAAGTGGTGCAGCTGGAGAAGTAAAGAAACCTTTCATCACAGCTGCTCTTCAAGGAGACACTAAGCACCTGCTGTCACAGCTAGAAAGCTCAGAGTGTTTATTTTTAAGCACTCTGACCTCTCAGAGCTGACCTAGTGTTGTGATCTTCCTGTCTCCTCATTCAGTAAGTAGTAGGTATTAACAAGATTTTCTGGTAGATTCCAAATAATTACTTTTCCACTATGTTTGCTGGTTCTGAAGCTTCAAATTTATTCCTCTGTTTACTTTTGCATTTGGTTTTGGTGTTTCTGGGTTGTTTTGGGGTTCCTGTGCAACTTGGTCTAGGTGATCCTGCTCTGACAGGGGGATTGGACTAGACGATCGTTTGAGGTCCCTTCCAATCTGTAATGATTCTATGATTCTTTTTTGATGGTGTGCGTGTCAAGGATCTGTGTGGATGTGTTCCTGTGCGACTTGGTCTAGGTGATCCTGCTGTGGCAGGGGAATTGGACTGGATGATCTTTTGAGGTCCCTTCCCATCCCTAATGATTCTATGAGCTATTCACCTTACTGGCATTTAGCCAGGTGCCATTGAATTTGTCACAGCGACAGTATGGAATTATTCAGGATTCTATGCTTCTAGGTTGGAAAAGACCCTTGAGATCAAGTCCAACCATCAACCCTACTCTGCAAGTTCACCCCTAAACCAGATCACACCCTACTTCTGCTTCGTTATCTGTGAGACTAAACCTGTGCTGTTCATAGACAAGTCTGATGTGAGCAGTCTGAATCACAGAACATTAGGGAGTGGAAGGGACCTTGAAACATCATCTAGCCCAATCCCCCTGTGAGAGCAGGACCACCTAGACCAAGTTGCACCCCCCAGCACTACCTAAATACACTAGTGTATTTAGGATTCCATTTCACATCTAAAACTGGCAGCGTAGAAGCTCTCAATAGGTCGTTGTTGGTGATGATCTAGAAATGTTTTGTGTTCTCAGTTGAGAGCGAGCGGCTGTGTTTCGAAATGCAGTAGTGCCTTAGTCAGAATCTCTTGTTTAAGCGTGAGGGGGGTAAATAGCAGTTTTGGTAATGTGCAGGGTAAACGGGAAAAGCTGTAAACGCTGGTTCACTTTGTTCCTCCTTTACAGTGAAGCGCTTTGGAAAGCAGGCTGGCCATCTGTGTGCAAAGGAGTATTTAGGTCAGTGGGTCTGCTCTGTCCTGCTTTGTTCCGGGATGAAAGGATCTGTTGTGCTGAAGGCATTCTTGTCTTGGATATATCTAGGTTTCTGTTTAGTAAGTCCTCTCGCATGAATATTCATGGAGCGTGATTATACTTCAGTAATTTAATCTAGTAATTACAGGCTGCTGTGACCCGAGTGAATTAAAGCTGCGCTTCGGAAAGAAAGAGTTCCTGTGGAATTGGTGTCTGGGTTTTTGTTTGTTTCAAGGTTGCATGAATTTGTAGTAGAAAGAGAAAATGAGACTATTACGGAGTGATGACTAATTATAAAAATAACTCAAACGTCTGTCACTGGTGCCCTAGTAGCACTTGGTGTCATTTTATAACCTTTTTAATATCCCTAACTGGGACATGTTGCCTATCTAAAGGACCTACATTTTCTTTCTGTTGCAGGTGCCAAAAGGCTGTTGTTTATTTTTCACATATTGAATTGATTCAATGAGTTTCCACCTCTTTTTTTTCATTTTTAATTTCTTCTGTGACTTAATGAGTTAAAGAGCTTTCTAAAATAAAGTGGGCTGACTCTGTGTAGTCCGGCCTGATAGAGAGAAGATTAGTTGAAGACCAGACAAGCTGCTGTTCAAGTATTATCCTATTTTCATTTAATTCTCCAGAGCCATATTCCAACATAAACTGGGAACCTGGAAGGTTAATCTGTCTGGTGTGAGGTGAGGAAAGCAACACGCGCTGCGTGTCATTCTTTCTACACATCTTTACCTATCAGTTACAGCCAGCAAATCTGCAAGGAATAGTGACTTACAGAATTACTGTGGCTGGACAGGACCCCTAGGATCATCGAGTCCAACCATCTACCCGGCCTTACAAGTTCACCTCTAAACCAGAACCCTCAACACCTCATCCAAATGATCTTTAAACACATCCAGGGATGGAGACTCAGCCTCCCTGGGCAGCCCATTCCAGTGCCTGACTGCCCTTTCTGTGAAAAAGTTTTTCCTAATGTCAAGTCTAACCCTCCCCTGTAGTAACTTGAACCCATCCCCTCTTGTTCTATCACTAATTGCTTGTGAGAAGACACCAGCACCAAGCTCTCCACACTGTCCTTTCAGGTAGTTGTAGAGAGTGATGAGGTCTTCTCTCAGCCTCCTCTTCTTCAAACTAAACAGCCCCAGCTCTCTCAGTCTTTCCTCATCAGATTGGTTCTCCAGACCCTTCCCCAGCTTAGTTGCCCCCCCCTGCACCCGCTCCAGCACCTCCACATCTCTCTTGTATTGAGGTGCCCAAAACTGGACCCAGTGCTCAGGATGTGGCCAAATACGGGGGGGGACAATAACCTCCCTACTCCTGCTGACCACGCTATTTCTAATACAAGCCAGGATGCCATTGGCCTTCTTGGGCACACTGCTGGCTCATATTCAGTCGCCTGTTGTGAGAACCCCCAGGTCCCTCTCTGCCAGACGGCTCTCCAGCCACACCTCCCCTAAATCATAGGGTTTAGGTTGGAAATGTAGTTACGGCAAACTTGGATTAGTTGGGCACCCAGCTTGTTCAGATAACATCGTTCAGGACACAGTTTCGAAGTTTGATTTAGTGCTAGTTGCAGTATTTTTATCTGCTGCTAGCTACCAACACATCTTGCGGTTGTGCTGCAGGATGGCTGAGGTGCTGGGGGATTTAAGTGTAGCCTGCTAAGGCTCTATCAGGTGGGGAACAGCTGTGTGGGTTGCATTGGTGTGTTGATGGGGGAGAAGAGGTTCTTGTAGGACTGTGGGAAGATGGTGTCCTCTTTCTGTGCTGAAGTACAGTGCAACCTTTATGCTCTGTGTCACAGGCATCGCAGTAACACAGAACCACAGAACATTAGAGATTGGAAAGAACATCAGAAGATCTTCTAGTCCAGTCCCCCTGCCACAGCACAATCACCTAGACCAAGTCACACATGGAACATATCCAGGCGGGTTTTAAACGTCTCCAGAGACGGAGACTCCACAACCCCTCTGGGCAGCCCCTGCCAGGGCTCTGTCACCCTCACTGGGAAGAGGTTCCTTCTCAGATTAATGTGGAACCTCCTCTGTTCCAGCTCATACCCATTGTCCCTTGTTCTATCACTAGATGCCACTGAGCAGAGCCTGGCTCCATCCTCCTGACACCCACCCTTCACATATTTATCAACATTAATGAGGTCACCTCTCAGTCTCCGTTTTTCCAAGCTAAAGAGATTGAGCTCCCTCAGCCTTTCCTCCCACAGGCAGTTTCTTTTTCAGATGAAAATCAGGATGGATGTACAGCACGTATTATAGCTCTTACTGAACAGTGAGTGGGTTTTTTTTTTTCTCATTCACAGATTTCTCAATAGATGGAGGCCTGTGTATTGCTTCTGGAACCCCCAGCCTCATGAACCCAATCACTAAGCCTGCTACCACCACTTCTTTCAATGCTTCTGTGACTGAGATTCCAAGGAAGCGCAAAGGAAGTGATTCTGACAACCAGTAAGTAAAAACCAATTCTGTGTGTGCCTCAGCAGAAGAACAATCTGTTGCTTATACGTTGTGGGAACTGTCTGATCTCTTTCCTTTACTTACCTTTATGTATTTAAATTTCATCTGAAGCCTTTCTTTAACAGTCCTGAGTTATTCAAAATAGAAGAGATAGAACCCTTAGATCTAGGGATTCTGTAGGGTTCTAAAGTGCCATTGCCTGGCCTGAAGCCTCTGTAATGCTGACATTTCAATCCTACATTTCCCTGCTAGTAAAGAAGTAGTCTCTTTGCAGCAAACTTGTATTAAGTTACTAGAAGTCTCACAAGTGTGAACAAGGGTTTCTAAAGGTTCTCTGTAGGGTTCTAAAGTGCCATTGCCTGGCCTAAAGTCTCTGTAATACTGACTTTTCAAACCTACATTTACCTGCTAGTACAGGAAAAGTCTCTTTGCAGCAAACTTGTAAGTTGTTACAAGTCTCAGGTGTGTACAAGGGTATCACCGTAATGCATGAAGTGAGATCAATAGTTAATCTCTTTGATCTAGTACCACAGAATCAGAACTGCTTCTTCAGTGACTAAGGCAGCCGTTTACTTGAGGTCCAGACAGACCTATGACCTGAAACCAGTAGTAGTTTCACAGTAGTACTACAGTACTCAGTAGTACTCAGTCTTTTTAAGAACTGGGTTTGACTGCTGAGATCAGCTGTTGACTTTTCTCCAGCTGCTAAACAGATGGCAGTTAACCAAAGACTCATTTACATAGAACAATATTGTCTGAAGTGATCTACTCAAAGCTGTATGAATTAGCCAGGAGTAAGGGACACAAAACAGGTGTCTCATCCATTACAGGTGTCTCCAAACTAGTGCTGAAAATCCACACGATGAGGTGGGTAGCAGGAGCTTTACATGTGTTTGCGATTATTAAAACCATCATATTTAATCACTGCTTCTTCCACATACAGTCAGTTGCTCAGCAGAGCGTAGCCATACTGTGGACGTTGATGTAACTGTCAGCTTAGATTCAAGTGTGTCTTGTAGATCTCTGAAAGCACTGTTAATTTGTGACAGAATGTCTCTGTTCTGTTTCAGTAGCATTTGTTGATCTTTACCTGTTCAGTAAAAGTACTGCTTCACCAGCAGTGTTTTCCTGAACCCTGAGTCTCAATCTGTTTCATGAGACTTCTATCATAAAATTCACATCCAAGTTGAAAGAGTGTTGTTTTATAAGAACGAGTTTGTGAAGAATTAGTTTATAAGTCTAGGGGATCCTGCTGTGGCAGGGGGATTGGGCTGGATGATCTTTCAAGGTCCCTTCCAATCATCCCTAACGTTCTGTGATTCTGTGAGATGCTAATGTTCTCGCTGGAAATAACTAACCAAGTGGAATTCCCACTGAGATGTTACTGGGTGGGTTAAGTCATCTTGTTTTGTTTCAAACTACATGTAGCTGACTTTGTTACCTGTTTCTGCAGGGACACAGCTGAAGGTGATGGTGATCCTCAGAAAAGGTACTTTGTGTGAATGAATTCACCTCTGCTGTTAGTGCTATAGACACAGAATGTTTTACTCTTGGGCTGAAGGAGCTGTGTGCTTCGCCTCGAGCCACATCTGGAATATTGTGTCCAGTTCTGGGCCCCTCAGTTCCTGAAGAGCACAGAGCTGTTAGAGAGAATCCAGCACAGAGCCGTGAAGATGATGGAGTGGAACATCTTTCCTTGATGAGCAAAGGCTGAGGGAGCTGGGTCTCTAGAGCTTGGAGAAACAGAAACTGAGGGGTGACCTATTAATGTCAATAAATATGTGAAGGGTGGGTGTCAGGAGGATGGAGCCAGGCTCTGCCCAGTGGCATCTAATGATAGGACAAGGGGCAATGGGTGTCAGCTGGACCAGAGGAGGTTCCATATCAATCTGAGAAGAAACTTCTTCCCAGTGAGGGTTACAGAGCCCTGGAAGGTGCTGCCCAGGGCAGTTGTGGAGTCTCCTCTGGAGACATTTCAAACCTGCCTGAACATGCTCCTGTGTGACGTGATCTAGTGATCCTGCTGTGGTGGGGGCAATCGGACTAGATGATCTTTCAAGGTCCCTTCCAATCCCTAATGTTCTGTGATTTAGAGGTAGGTAAAGCAAAGAACTCTGCGTGGTGAGTGCACCCAGTGCCTACCCCACTTGCTTTCCTGGAGGGAAAAACGGTGCCTGTCTGTCTCTCTGTCTGCTTGTGCTGGTACATGCTCTTAATTTCCACTTTCTTCAGAAGTAATTTCTGTGCTCATATTTTGCTAATCGAATATGTCCTATAGATCAATTTTCATTACATTGCCTTTCTGCCTCGCTGGTTACGAGGAATGAGCCGTGAACTGTAGACCATATCTCATCCTGGCCAGGGGACATAATCAAAGAGATGGGTTAAATCTGCTTCCTATACAGTCTGATAATTTTGAGCAATAATCTTCTGACCCCTGTGAATATGACTTATTAATCAGAGCTTCAAATGAAAGAGGAGGTGGAAAAATAAAGCTACACGCTGTGGTTCGAGTTAACAACTTCATTTGGCTGGACTGGATTCAGAATGGCTGTAGAACAAATCTCGTTCTCAGTCTTATAACTGGAATGATTCAACTTGCACCATGTGAAGTTACCCTTGATAAGGTAGAACCACAGAGGTGACACTTAGCAGAGGGAGATCCTCCTCAATTTGTTAAAAAAGCTGCTGAGGATCTTCACAGAATCACAGAACACTAGGGATTGGAAGGGACCTCAAAAGATCATCCAGTCCAATCCCCCTGACAGAGCAGGCTGAAGGAGCTCAGTCCCACAAGGACACAGAACTGCTTGAGAGAGGCCAGGACAGAGCCACAAAGATGATGAAGTGATGAGGAAAGGCTGAGGGAGCTGGGTCTCTTGAGCTTGGAGAAAAGGAGACTGAGGGGTGACCTCATTAGTGTCTATAAATACGTGAAGGGTGGGTGTCGGGAGGATGAAGCCAGGCTCTGATCAGTGGCATCTAATGATAATGAAGAGGTGTGAGCTGGAACATAGGAGGTTCCACATCAATATGAGAAGGAACTTCTTCCCAGTGAGGGTAACAGCACTGGAAGGGACTGCCCAGGGGGGTTGTGGAGTCTCCTTCTCTGGAGACGTTTAAAACCCTCCTGGACACCTTCCAGTGCAACTTGATCTAGAGGACCCTGCTGTGGCTGGGGGATTGAACTTGATCTTTCGAGGTCCCTTCCAATTCCTACTGTTCTGTGATTCAGATGAACCACAGACTCGTGTACGTGATGCCATAGTGATGGACTGCGTGATAACACAATGAAATGGGAGCGATGAGCTGTAGATGAGAACACAGTCTAGTTGGAGTTGTACAAGCACTGCAATCACATTTGCAGGTTCACTTCCATGAACTAAAAAGATGCTTTTGCTCTTCAGTCATTTCACCTGTTTTGAAAAACCTTTGAGTCTTCTGGAAATGATGAAAACGTTATAAAGCCCAGTCTGAGACACCAGTTCCAGGTCAGCCTGTACTTCCCACCCAGCTAGGGTTTCAGGCTCCATTTTTGCTTTCAAACAAAACCTCGCTAATGTATCTGAGCTTCTAAATGAGATGTTTCTGGGTCTGCCTTGGTGTTTATCATTTCAGCTCAAATGTGAGAACCAGGAAAAATTGAAAAATACAGATTATTTTTCCTGGCTTTAATAAGTCTTTGGCATTTCTGTACAGCTCTTTCGTGCCAAAAGCCGAGCTTAACCATGGAATAGCTCCAGTGACTGAAAAGGGCTTTGAGTGTTTTGGTAGAACTGATTTTGTGAGTGATTTACAATGACCTAGAGACTCTACTGCTGCTTGGCAGGTTCATTCTGTAGGAGTGGTGGTGAAGTTTGGGCTAGTCTAGCACCAGGGAGAGGAGAGTGTTGAAGCCACAGAGAGCCTTGCAAAACTCTTTGGGTGTCCACAGGTCAAACATATGCAGGTGTTCTCCAGAGTTTTGTAACTTGTGGCTGATGTGGGAGACACTCCATGAGTTCTACTTCACATGTCCAAGAGCAGTGGTCAGTCCTCAGGTCACTGTACCAGAGGATCTCCTCTTGGAGCACACAATCATGGAACCATCATGAAAAGGACCTCCAGGATCATCAAGTTCAGCCCTCATCACAGCCTCTCCCTAAACCCTAGACCATGGCCTCAAATAGTCTGTCTACTCATTTTTTAGACACCTCCAGGGATGGTGATTCCACCACCTCCATGAGGAGCCTGTTCCAGCGCCAGTGTTTCCTTCTTCCTCACCACCTCATGCTGGCAAAGGTGCTGCTTTCCAGTTCTGCTGGGCATTTGTGGGATGGGTGGGGAACCACAAGCAAGACCCAGAGCTCACTTATGTCTCCACTGGCCCATGGAGGCCAGAAGCTGGGGTGCTGGCAAGTGACTGTACTTGAGACAGGAGTCATCTGAGTTGCAGAGCAGACCCAGGTCTGCAGTGCAGTTCCAGCCTACTTCTGCCTTCAGGCTTCCACTGCTGTTTCAGTGACACATCCTAATCACGAGGTGCACAGGGCAGCCTGAGGAAAAAGATGTGTATGTGACCTTTTTGTCTTTCTTGGACTGATGTCCGTTGGAAACCCAAAGAGAGCAGGGCTGTGTGTGACAAGGACGGCCAGCCTGCTCCAGCTCAAACACAGTGATTCAGCCAGATCAAATCTTGTCTTCCTCACAGTGTTTAGTCTGCACCTCATGAAGCTGAAGGAAGCTCGCTCTTGCGTGCCGCTGACTTTTGGAACATCACAGTGTTGAATGGAGAAGAGTGTTTGAGAGGGCTCTACTGTGTTTGGATGTTTGTTTGCCCCAGAGCAGTCAGAGCAGCAAAAAGCAAGAGCTGCTGTTGTCCCGCACCTTTCCACGGAGCCTCATCAGAATCGGGGCATCTGCAGTGCAAGGAATGGTGAGTACTGTTTGTTTAACTAACAAACAACCACTTCCTGGACAGTCTGCAATAAAAATATCCCTTATTTTTCTCCTACCACTGCTGCTCCTGGCTTTGCTCCCAGATAACTCTCCTCTTCAGTGCAGAAAACATCCTATATAACAAGTCAAAACCAACATATCCCAGTAACTAGCAAAATGTTTGTGACGGTGGTGAGGGGTTTAGAGAGGAAGTCGTGTGAGGAGAGGCTGAGGGAGCTGGGCAGGTTTGGTTTGGAGAAGAGGAGGCTGAGGGGGGACCTCATTGCCCCTCTACAACTACCTGAGGGGAGGTTGTAGAGAGGTGGGTGTTGGCCTCTTCTCCTTGGGAGCTAATGACAAAACCAAGGGAAATGGTCTGCAGTTGAGGCAGGGGAGGTTTGCACTGGATATTAGGAAGGAATTCTTCCCAGAAAGAGTGGTGAGACACTGGAAGGGCCTTCCCAGGGAGGTGGTTGAGTCGCCATACCCGGAGATGTTTAAGAAACTTATAGACTTGGTGCTTCAAACCCTGCTATAGCAGCAGGCAGGGAGGGGGTTCGTTTGTGTTTGTCAATCAATCAGGTATTTAGGGATTTTGTTGTTGTGGGTCTGGTTGGACTTGGTGATCTAGGAGGTCCTTTCCAGCCATGAACCATGATTATTCTGTGGTTCTTTTATTCCCATCCAGTTAGAGTCCATGATGTATGTTGTGTGTCTCCTACAGCAGTGCTTGCTTTCACACTTCCAGCCCAACAAGCAGAACCACGAAAGAGTTGTGTTTCTTTGCCACAACAAATAATTCAACTCTAAGAAACACGACAAATCTGATTTTGAGTCTTGTATCTGGGCAAGAACTACCCCAGGTACCAGATAGGTTGGAGACTGACCTGTTGGAGAGCAGTGTAGGAGAAAGGGACCGGGGGGTCCTGGTGGCCAGCAGGATGACCATGAGCCAGCAATGTGCTCTTGTGGCCAAGAGGGCCAACAGCATCCTGG
>JAOXOE010033522.1:0-10158 GCA_028565055.1 Phoeniculus purpureus
CGCCCAGTCGGTACCAGCGGGCAGTGCGGAGCGGAGCAGCTCGGCTGGGCTCGGCGAGGCGGAGCCCCGGGGGAGGCTGCAGCCGGCTGTGGAGGTGCGGAGACACCCCTTGTTTCGCCCCTCACCTTGCTCCAGGACACTGTGGAGTGTGTGTTGTCCCTTCTCCTCCTCCTCCTTTTGCGCGGGTGGGTCCCATCGGGGACCCCCGGGGTGCAGCATCGCCCGGTCCCTGGCGGTGGGAGTGGGAGGAGGAGGAGGAGGTGTTGGAGGGTTTGCTTGTTTCACTCCGTGCAGGTGAGTGCTCCAGGGATGCCGATGACAAAGATAATGCAGTTTGCTGTCATCTTGCCGAGCTGCCTGCGCTGGGCAGGTCCCTGCCGCCAGCCGGGGAGCTGCTCATTGGCGCTGGATTTACCGGGGGGTTGCGAGAGGAGCCACTTGGAAAGTGGCCGTTTGGGGAAGAGTCATTGAATCCCCGCAGCGCATCCTCCCCAGAATGAAGCCGTGGACGGGTGTTGCCATTCACTGATGCGTATTTTTAGGTGAAGAAGGGGGGGTATTTCTTAAACACAAGCTGTTGGCTGTTATAAATAGCGTCTGAACGAGCTTCTGCTGAGAACGCAGTCAAGGTTCAGCGACGGGTTATTATGGTTAGAGTCTGTTGGGCAACAATTCGCCAGCTGAACTTTGGCGGTGTCATATATGGCTTTGTGTGGGTATCTTTCTTTCCCCCCCCCTTTCTCTCCCCGTGCTGCTTCATTGTGACACTCCAGCCGTACTCTGCGGTGAATTGACTTAGACACAGCGCAGAGTCGTCTATCCTATTACTGGAGAATAATAGGATAGCTGATGGAGAGATATTTGGGGGATATTAGTCAAAAATTATACGGCTCTGCGGCTTAAAGTTCTCTCAGTACTAATTTGCTTGCGGGTGGCACAAGAATGCTTTCACTTCTTGAATGTTGTTAGCCCAGACAGAAGATCTCTATCGTCTCCTGTCGAACAAACACGTGCCGCTTGTATTTTGCCACTGAAAAAGCAGAGCAGTGGGCTGAGCAAGACTACAGATTAAAACTCGGCGTTTGCTGGCGCCCGCTCGCTCCCCGAGAGTAAATATTTTTAAGCTTTGACTGAAAATCGTATGCGCTCGTTTGCCTCTAAACAAATGGCTAATTGAACGGCAACCGCGCTGGGTACTAACTGGGGACTACTTGATCTCTGGCAGAAAGGGAGGTTTCCATCAATAAAAGGTCGCAGCGTAGATAAAGATTGCACAGATGTACCGAAGTCTGTGCTGCTCGTGGACGTGGACGTAGGGGTTTTGTGCACACACCTGCTCACTCGTAAACGTGAAATGCTGACGGGCTAGTTGTCTCGAAGGTTTTTCTTGCCAGCGATGAAAATGTTGTCACATGTCTACAGCCCTGGAGCTTCGCTGCTGCTGCTGCTGCTGGTGCCATTTCACTCTTGGGCATTGAGTCAAAGGATTCATCTGGCTCTTCACATGCCAAAAGAAAGAAAATCAATTTAAATGCAGAAAAAGAGGAAACTACTTGTATGAAGATTTAGTAGCGGCGCCACTCTCTCTTTAGTCTCTTTTTTTCCCCCTCTGGAATAAATAACAAATTAGTTCTGTGGCTCAGGTTCGGTAACAGGAGGGCTGATCTCGAACTCAGAGGGTTTTATTCATTTGGTGGCTTGTAACAGGGCTGAAAGAGATTTACAGGACAAAACACCTAATTCCACTAATGCAGTGGGAGACCGTAATGGGGTTTATCTTCTTTGCTAAAGTCGGTATCTGGAAGCTGCATGAATGAGATGGTCAAAGTGGACACTCACGTTTGAATTATTTCATGTGGTTGGAGTGGATGAAGTTATGTAATCCAGTAGTAGCACCAGCAACGATGGTATTGAGTAGGGATAATCATGGAGATGCAAATAAGATACTGCTAATACTTAAGTAATCTGTAAATAGTATTTAATGGTTACATATTTATTTAAATAATAAGTCGTATTTAAAACATATATAATTTTAAAATAGTTATAATTTAAATAATATCTATTATTTAGAAATACTTATTATGTGAATAATATTTAGTATGTAAACAATATTTATTATGTAAACAACATGTAAGCAATATTTAACCAACATTTAATCAATATTTAAGAGATATTTAAGTGATAGTTAATATTTTAATAATTATTATTTAATAATTTAATAATATTTAATAATAATATTTTAAGGAACCTGTGACAGGTGCCCTATGAGAACCACGAGTTGTAGTAGGCAAAGGTTATGCCCAATGATTTGTGAAAGGTGGGTGTCAGGAGGATGGAGCCAGGCTCTGCTCAGTGGCACCAAATGATAGGACAAGGGGCAATGGGTGTGAGCTGGAACAGAGGAGGTTCCATATAAATATGAGAAGGATCTTCAGGGTGAGGGTGACTGAGCAGTGGAAGGGGCTGCCCAGGAAGGTTGTGGAGTCTCCTTCTCTGGAGGTGTTTCAAACCTGCCTGGACATGTTCCTGCATGACTGGATCTAGGTGATCCTGCTGTGGCAGGGGGATTGGACTGGATGGTCTTCTGAGATCCCTTCCAATCCCTGATGTTCTGTGATTCTGTGATTTCAGAGTTTTCCATATGTTTTTAAAGATTGGCTTTAATACTGGGACAGGGTATCCCTCCAATTACTTGTTTATATCTAAGATCATGGATGACAGCAAACTCTTCCGAAGTTCATGACTTACTGCTCTCCATGATGCTTCAATCCCTCCGCTCCACAGTGATAGTTTTTATCTAACTCCTTTGCTCACTAGGAAGGGAATCTTTCTTACTCTTACCTACTTCTTCTGTTCTGACCGTTTCCTTGTGAGTTCATGGCAACAGAACTGTAAGAATTACAGAATCATCAAACATTAGGGATTGGAAGGGACCTCAAAAGATCATCCAGTCCAATCCCCCTGCCACAGCAGGATCACCTAGATCAGGTCACACAGGAACATATACAGGTGGGTTTTAAACATGTCCAGAGAAGGAGATTCCACAATCCCCTGGGCAGGCCCTTCCAGGGCTCTGTCACCCTCACTGTGAAGAAGTTGCTTCTCACATTGATGTGGAACCTCCTTTATTCCAAGCTCACACCCATTGTCTGTGTCCTATCACTAGATGCCACTGAGCAGAGCCTGGCTCCATCCTCCTGACACCCACCCTTCACATATTCAACAACACTAATGAGGTCACCCCTCAGTCTCCCCTTCTCCAAGCCAAAGAGGCGGTAGCTCCGCGCTGTGTTACCGTTACGTGCCGCTATGTTTTCTCTCGAGATAAGCTGGCAGCAGCAGCGGTCTGTTCTCGCCTGACTGACATATTGATTTAGGAAGTTAGCGCATCGAGCTGCGCTTCTCCTTCAGTAAGGAAACATCACTCAGGCGAAGAAAGCCATGACTTAAACAGGTGCCAGTATGTTCCCTCTCCCCTCTTAACTCTTAATTACTCTTTTGGAGCTACTCTACCCTGGCAGGCTGTATATCCCTCAGTCAGAACTCTGTGCTGTTAAATCATTCAGTGCTCTGGATACTGGAGTGATGCGAGTTACCCTGTTTCCAGCGTCTTACGGAGTTCTCAGAAGCTGTACCCTGGTTTGAACTGGGCTCATTAGTCTTCAGCCTTCAATTCTTCCCTGAACCCACCTATTTACCTCCTCCCTTGCACACTAGGGGGTAACTCTGAATTCCCACTGCATGCCTAGGCTGGAGTTGTGCTGCTCAGCTGTGAGAACCTGAAGTGCTGTGGAAAAACAAGGTGGATGTCCAATAAGAGACTTTGGGGTTGTTTGTCCTCTGCTTTCCCCCGTGGATTAGTCTGTCTTATTTATTTATGTTTTGACCAAAGTGCACTGTGTCAGAACCGGTGCCAGACCCGGAGTCTCAATGCAGCTATTCAGGCAAGGGGGAGAGTTCTACAAGCTTCTGCGAGTTCTGGTCGGTCTGAATTGCACCGATCTCTCCACTTACACCTGCAATTACCCTAATTCCAAACAGCACGAGTGACCCCTAAAAACACACAGACCGGTCCAGCTTATCTAGTGCTGTACAGTCCCGCTGGCTGTTTGTCCAAGCAGCCGCTTTGTTTGTGTTTCCAGGCTCAAAACACACAATCACAATCCTGTCCTGGTTACTCGATGTGGTTTTTCCTCACGGTGGAGACAGGAAAGCTGCTGAGGAGCTCGAGTGTGGCGTAGCTGGAGCTCCCTAATCCCGTGATTGCATAGCTGTGCCTGACTTTGGGGGCTGGCGGCTGGTGCAGCTTTGCCGTGGGATAGCTGCTAATTTAGGTGACACCCGGTTTCCAGCAGCTGTTGAACGTGGACTGTGAGCACGGGCTTTAAGGTGTGTGGTGTCTTCTGGAAGAAGTGATACACTTGATACCCAGCGAGAAGAAAGGTGGTGCTTAGTTGGTTTCAGTGCTGGAGTCCTCGTCACAAAGGAGAAGTGAACCTGCTGGAGAGGGTCCAGAGGAGGCTATAAAGAAGACCAGAGGGCTGGAGTACTTCTCTTATGGGGCCAGGATGAGAGAGATCATAGAATCATTAGGGATTGGAAGGGACCTCCAAAGACCATCTAATCCAATCCCCCTGCCACAGCAGGATCACCTAGACCACAGATGTCGCACAGATGGAGTTTTGAAAATCTAACCTCAAAAGATCTCAGCCTAATTCCAGTATAGGTTGGACTAGATGATCCTTGGGGTCCCTTCCAACCTGGTGTTCTATGAAACGATGAGTTGTTCAGCCCTGGAGATGAGGCTTCACAGTGACAGAGCACTGGAAGGGGCTGCCCAGAGGTGTTGTGGAGTCTCCTTCTCTGGAGATGTTTAAAACCCACCTGGATGTGTTCCTGTGTGACTGGATCTAGGGGATCCTGCTGTGGCAGGGGGAGATTGGGCTGGGTGATATTCAAGGTTCCTTCCAATCTCTAGCGTTCTGTGATTCTGTGACTTTGGGATGAAGATGTGGGCAAGGGGATACCAAAAGCTTGACAAAGCATAGATGGAGCAGGATGCTGCCTTGATGGACTGAAGGTCTGTGCTGGTGCCCTGGCTGTGTGCTGCCAGTGGACTCACAGCCTTCTCAGTGATGGGGACACATCTTTGAAAGTCACCTTTCTCTGCCTCAAGCTCAGCCCAGATGGGATCTAAGCCCCTCTGACAGTGCAGCAGCACAGGCAAAACCTTCATGGAGGTGACCCAGCCCAGCACCGACACACCTCTACCCATCCTGATGGAAGGGATGCAGCCACCAAACAGCAAGTACGGGCAAGCCGTTGCCTTCAGGCCAGCCTGCTGTTGCCCCACCGCAGAACTGGTTCCCAGGTGATCTCCAGCAGCCCCATGTGCTCTCCGGGCCCTACACCAGAGCTGCCGAGCAGAGATGAGACAGCCTCACCCCACACATAGAACCACAAAGAAGGCTTGGAGATGGTGAAGACCAATCTCCTACCTAACTCAGACTGTCTCAGTCATTCAGGATGATTTTCTATTCTCCATTCCCTACTTTAATAACAAAAACCAACCAACAGGAGCTGGTGGAACTGCTCCTTCTGGATCACAGGTTTGGGGGTGCCAGCACCCAACTTACCGGCGAGGAAGCAGGGGATTTTGTCTCCCCGGCTCACTGTGAGGCAGGGGTCCTTCTGCACGTTGTTGAAGGGCAGGAACGCCTTCCCCCCGTCGCTGAAGTTCTGGTTAACAGCCAGCAAGCCCAGCTGGCTGGTCCAGTCCCTCAGCCTGCTGGCCAAAGTCGCTTCGCTGCCGTACACCACGCTGCCGTCCAGAAAGGCGGTGAGCGCGTTGAGCTGGTCCCGGATCGCTCTGCCGCCGGTGCAGGCAGGGGCTGAGCGGAAGAAAGGGAGGCAGTCCCTCGTGTCCTTGATTCGTGGGTCGTTGGGGGGGATCTGCAGAGAGATGGAAGAATTTATCCCCAGTTCTAGGGTGCAGAAAGTGCCCCGTGACGCTGCAGGGGCACCGAAAGCCAGGCAGGAGCCTTTCAAAGGCAGTTGCTACGTTAAATAGTGGGAGGTCAGTCACAAGCCCCAGTTTGATGCTCTTGGATCGAGAGCAGAGATGCTGTTTTAGGAACCCAAGCGGCAGATACGCACGAGAGCCTAGAGATGCCCCAATTTCCATAGTCACCCAACATCTCCTGCTTGTAAGGTAGACACCTTCTCCCCTGCAAGAAGGTGGCTGGTTGTACCTTGATGGGAAAGCAAGGGGGCTGCTTGACACAGCTGGTGACACAGTCCACCTTGCCATGGAAGGTGACTCTGGCTGGGGTATCCGGACTGAAATCCAGGTCATGGTCAACAAACTGGCCCCACAGCATGAACATGCGTGATCTCTGCTGGTCCATCCTGAGCTGCTCAGGGGGGAAGCGGACGATCTCGTTCGACACATTTCGAACCTACGGGGATGAAGGCAGAGTGATGATTTGAACAGAGGGGTGTGGAGTACACAGGGCCATCAGAATTCACGACACCACAGAATCACAGAACATCAGGAACTGAAAGGGACCTCGAAAGATCATCCAGTCCAATCCCCCTGCCACAGCAGGATCCCCTAGGTCAAGTCTCACAGGAACATGTCCAGGTGGGTTTTAAACATCTCCAGAGAAGGAGACTCCACAACACCCCTGGGCAGCCCCTTCCAGAGCTCTGAAACCTTCACTGAGAAGTAGTTCCTTCTCACATTGATGTGGAACCTCCTCTCTTCCAGCTCACATCTGCTGCCCCTTGTCCTATCACTAGATGACACTGAGCAGAGCCTGGCTCCATCCTCCTGACACCCTCCCTTTCCATATTTATCAACATTAATGGGGTCACCCCTCAGTCTCCTTTTTTCCAAACTGGAGAGACCCAGCTCCCTTAGCCTTTCCTAATCAGGGAGATTCTCCACTCCCTTAGTCTTTGAGGCTCTGAATGTCTGACATCTATTTCTATGTTGTAATAACATCTTTTTTCTCTGTACAGAGCTGAATTAGAAAAGCACGGATACAAGATGGAAACCTCATAGCTCTTTTGCTGAATGTGGAATGGATTAACGCTGAACTGTGGAATGACTATGCCAAGAGAAGAAGAAAACGTGCAAAATGAGAATACAGAGACTTAGTTCATTATCTGTTTGAATTTATTATTGTTTTGTATGAAAAAATAAAGTTTTTAATCTTAGCCTAGTCCTGTGTTCAGCATCGACTGACCTGGTAACTTGTATTTCAGTTTTGCCTCAAGATTTTATTTCGTAGTGACTTGGTTTGTTTCTCTTGGTAATTTCATGTGGTTGCCAGTTTGACAGACTTGAAAGATAAAACCCACTTTCTTGCAGCAGCAGAAATCCAAGCACTCCAACCTTGTCCTGTTATTTCTTAAGGGAGGACCTCTCTGGAAAAGATAGAAGTTCTGTTCTCGTGCTTATTTAAACCTAGGAATCTGTGCTGAAATTGCTTCCAATTTCCCAGTTACAGCAGTTCATCTGTATCACACGAACACACCTGCTGAGAACGGAAATCAAACTTTCAACTCATTTCATGGAGGCCAACAGATAGTTGCCAAGTAGATACCACAGTAGTGACTGGATTCGATTACTCCTTGAGCTAGAAAACAGGAGGTGGAAATTACAAAACCCATTACCAGTTCCCTGAATCCTTCCCAAATAACCGTTGAAGCTGGTGTGCACAGAGACAGGGAGTTATGGTGATCCTGGAGCTGTCGGCCATGATTGCAAATTAAACAGGTTTTTTTAAGTAAAGGGGCAAATACCGCTGTGTACTCATGGAATTTGAATTAGCTTTTTGCTTTTTTAGCAGCTCTCTGTAGAGAAGCTGAGATAATTGTTACTTAAAGTGACATTTTGGAATAAAGGCATCCATTGATGGACATGCAGTACTGGTATTAAATGCTTTAACCTTGTTAACTAAATAACTGAGTATCTTACGTTGTAATTACACTTATTAATGCAAAATGCTAGGAAGCTTCCTCCTCCCTGAATTCTTTTGGTGGTGCTGTATTTATGGTGGAGGGAAGAGTCACTATGACCCTCGCTGCTTTCTGAATATAGTTCTGTGAAGGCTGAGACCTTCCATTGCTATTTTGTGTGACTGGATCCAGGGGACCCTGCTGTGGCGGGCGGATTGGACTAGATGATCTTTCAAGGTCCCTTCCAATCCCTAATGTTCTGTGATTCTGTGAATGGTTATGTGGGGTGGGATGTGACCAGTGCTGCTGGATGGCTTTAGTTTGGTTCCATACTTAGGAAGAGAAGGGAGGCCCTTTCAAGGAGGTTGGTCCTATGCCCTAGTCGCTTGTACAAAATTAAATGTGTGGGTCATGCAGCCCAACTCGGTACCCCTGGAGCTCATATTTTGACAAGCAACAAATGTAGAGTGTGTGTTGTGTGGCAAAGAGTAGTGCAGGTATCCTCAGGTTAGCATTGAGAGTTGTTTAATTTCAGTACAGTTCTGGGATGATGGATGATGAGACTGACCCAAAAAAAAATGATGTAAGGATTGTGGAGATGCCTGGTGCGATCTTGGGGCAGGGACAGCTGCTTTCCGTGACAGGATTCTGGAAACCTGGCTAAAAAGCAGCCCTGTCTGATCAGTTGTTAGCATCAGGAAGAAGCCACAGAGGCGGAAAAGCACCTTTGCCTCAAAGAATCTTAATTTTTGCTGAGCCATGTTTGTCTTGTGCTGGTATCTTCTGCTTTCTTCACAATTCCATTGACCTGGAAGGGAAGTCCAGGCTGAGATAGTCTGGTGGCTGTGCACTCTTCAGCTGCTGCCACATGGCCTGAGACCTCCAGCTGGAAAAAACCCAGCAGCCTGCTTTGAAGGGCATTTTGATGACACTGTCATGTAATGCTGTCCACATAAGAGAAACTGAAAAGGAGTAAACAAGAAGCAGTGTGTGAAGTGTTAGGGGAGTGTAGCTTGTTGCAAAATCAAACACTTCATGGAGGCCGATGGACTGGATAGTCACCACTCTGTTCTTTTGCCTTCAAGTTTACTGCAAGGTCATGCAGCTTTCTCTTAAGCTTTTTAGTATGAAAACCTGTCTGCTCCTGGTGGCCTGGTTTGTCTCTTTCTGTTTAATCCTTGAGAACTTTGGTGTGCTGGAGGGAAGTGGCAGTGGTTGGCCAGGATGTCGCTGTAGCAGTTGACCCAGTTTACCTTCTGTGCCACTGTAAAAGGATCTAGTCTTCCTTGGAGGCTTGAGATCTGTAGGCTGGCCTTGCTAGGACAGGTTTTCTTTGGAGGATTTCCCTGGAGATGTTCCAGTGATGCCTGTTAACTTAGGAATGCTTTGGGAGTGTGAGGGAGGACGCGCTGAGAGAAGATGGAGGTTTGGATGTTGGTTGAGAGCAGCTGAATCTCAGCAGTTAGCTCCCTAGACTGAAAGATCATTGGGCCAGCTCAGCCTCTCTCAATTTGTAAAGTATTTTGTCCAAAGTTTGAAATCTAAGGAATACAGAGTAATTTTGTACAGGATATGTGGCCTGGCAAGGGTGGGACTGTGATGGACGGAGGAAGGTTTGCCAGAGATCTGTGTGCAGGAGAGTTTGGGCTTTCCAGTTAAGAAAGTAGGTCGACATGTGGAGGTGTGCATGTGGTGATTGTCTGGGTGTGGGCTCTTGGGTAGCCTCTGCTTCCTGTTGTTGGAAGAAGATTCAGGTCACAAAGAGGTTGATGGTGCCCTGTTTGAGGACCTAACCTCATCAGGCCATCCCACACCTGACCCATCAGACTTTTGGACACAGTGTCCTCGTGTTGAGCCGTGCTGGGTATGTGGCATGTGTCTCCAGCTCTCTTCTAGATGAAGGCTGAAGTGGTGCTTTGCACCGTGGGAAGGTAGTCTCACTCTGCCCTAAATACCAAGGATGTCCTGAGGCAAAACCCTCTTTAGCTGCCTCAGAGGAAGGCTCTGAAGGGTCTCTCATTGCTAGTGTGTTTGGTGTTCCTGCTTTACCTTGAGCCTTAAATTCACACATAGAAGGGACGTAGTTGAAGCCCCGACCCTGGAGGTGTTTAAGGCTAGGCTGGATGAGGCTCTGGCCAGCCTGATCTAGGGTGGGGTGTCCCTGCCCATGGCAGGGGAGTTGGAACTGGATGA
>JAOXOE010033523.1:0-10157 GCA_028565055.1 Phoeniculus purpureus
CATCTTCCTGTCAGTTAGAACCCCCAGGTCCCTCTCTGCCAGACGGCTCTCCAGCCACACCTCCCCAAGCCTGTAGCACTGCAGGGGGTTGCTGTGGCCCAAATGCAGGACCTGGCACTTGTCCTTATTGAAGCTGCTGCCATTAACATTGGCCCATTGCTCCAATCTATCCAAGTCTCTCTGAAGGGCCTCCCTACCCTCTGGCAGATGAACACTCCCACCTAACTTGGTGTCATCTGCAAACTTGCTAATGATGCACTCTGTGTCCTTACCGAGATCATCAATAAAGATGTTAAGCAGAGATGGTCCCAACACCGAGCCCTGAGGCACAGCACTTGTGACAGGCCACCAGCTGTCACAGGTCAGCTAGAACTAAAATTGGCCACAGTGGTGAAGGATAACAAAAAAAAATGTTTTATAAGTGCATTAACAGTAAGAGGAGGTGTAGGAATTATCTCAATGTGTTGTTAGATGCAGTGGGGAAAACTGTGAACAATGATCATGATAACGCTGAGGTACTTAGTGCCTTCTTTGCTTCAGTCTTTAATAGTCAGGCTAGCAATTCCCTGGGTGCACAGCCCCCTGAGGTGGAAGATAGGGATCAGAAGCAGAACAGGCCCTTCATAATCCATGAGGAAATGGTTATGAATCTACTACATGAGCTGGAGGACCATAAATCTATGGGGCCAGATGGATTACACCCTAGAATACTGAGGGAGCTGGCGGACGTGGTTGCCAAGCCACTCTGCATAATCTTTCAACAGTCTTGGTTAGTCAGGGTTGTCCCATTGGGCTGGAAGCTGGCAGATGTGATGCTCATCTTCAGGAAGAGCTGGAAAGAGGATCCTGGCAACTACAGGCCTGTCAGTCTCACCTCAGCACCAGGGAAGGTTATGGAACTGATCATCTCAAGAGACATCATGGAGCGGTTAAAGGTCAACCGGGCACTCAGGCCCAGCCAGAGCGGGTTCATTAGAGGCAGGTCCTGCTTGACAAACCTGATCTCATTCTATGATAAGGTGAGCTGCTTAGTGCATGAGGGTAAGCCTGTCAATGTAGTCTTTCTGGATTTCAGGAAGGCATTTGACATCATCCCCCACAACATCCTCATGAATAAGCTGGCTGCCCATGGCTTGGACAGGCACGTACTCTGCTGGGTGGAACACTGGCTGGATGACTAGACTCAAAGAGTTGTGGTCAATGGAGCTAAATCCTCTTGGAGGCCAGTCACAAATGGTGTCCTCCAGGGCTCAGTGCTGGGGCCACTCAGTGATCTTGATGAGGGGATTGAGGGCACTCTCAGTAAGTTTGCGGATGACATCAAGTTGGGAGAGAGTGTCAACGTGCTGTTCAGAGGGACCTTGACAGACTGTGCTGATGGGCTAAGGATCATGGTATGGGTTTCGATAGTGCCAAGTGTCAGGTCCTGCATTTTGGTCACTGCAATCCCATGCAATGCCACAGGCTTAGGGAGGTGCGGCTGGAAAGTGGTCTGACAGAAAATGACCTGGGGGTTCTAACTGACAGGTGGTTGAATATGAACCAGCAATGTGCCCAGGTGGCCAAGAAGGCAAATGGCATCCTGTTCTGTATTAGAAACTGTTTGTCCAACAGGAGTAGGGAAGTGGTTGTCCCCCTGTACTCCGCACTGGTGAGGCTGCACTTTGAGTACTGTGTCCAGTTTTGAGCATCGCAGTACAAGGGAGACATAGAGGTGCTGGAGCGAGTGCAGAGGAAGGTGAAGGGCCTGGAGAATAAATCTTCTGAAGAGGGATTGAGAGAGTTAGGGCTGTTTAGTTTGAGGAAGAGGAAGCTTAGGGGCAATCTCATCACTCTCTGCAACTATCTGAAGGGACATTGTTGGTGCTGCTCTGCTCTCACAGATAATTAGTGACAGAACCAGAGGGAAGGGTTTCAAGCTCCAACAGGGTGGGTTTAGACTGGACATCAGGAAAAAATTCTTCATGGTCAGGCACTGGAATGGTCTGCCCAAGGTGGTGTTTGGGTCACTATCCCTGGATCTGTTTAAAAGACGCTTAGATGTGGTGTTGAGGGATATAGTTTAGGGGTGAACTTGTAGAGTAGGGCTGATACTTGGACTCAATTATCCCAAGGGTCTTTTCCAACCTGAATGATTCTATGATTCTCTTATGTCAATATGAGAAAAAAGTTCTTTACTGTAAGGGTTACAGAGCACTGGAATGGGCTGCCCAAGAAGGTTGTGGAGTCTCCTTCTCTGAGGACTTTTCAGATCTGTCTGGGTGCGTTTCTGTGTAATCTGTCTTAAGTTTTATGGTCTTGCTTGAGTAGGGGTGTTGGACTTGATGACCCTGGAGGTCCTTTCAGCCCCAAATGATCTGTGTATCTGTCTGTGAGAGACATTCTCCAACCTTTTAGAGACCTGCAGGGCAGGGACTTTGAGAGGCAGATATTTGTGTCTGATAGCCTTTGCCTAACTGCCTTTTGAACCTTAAGCATCCTCAGGATCTACATTCTAGATCTACCTGTGCAGTTAGCAAGCTGCTGATTTTGCGTGAGTTTGATGGTTCTTACTATGTTGCAGTTGATTGCTAATTTCTTAATCTTTTCTTTCAGTGGGTAGGAAAACGTGTTTGACCTGAGAATAGCTGCTAGCAGTCAGACTGAGCAATGTGGACCTTGGGCAGGCTCCTGGGCAATGAGTGGATGCTGTTCAAGATAACCATTCACAAGGTAAGAACCATTTCTATGAAATCATTAATTGCAATCATACTTCCAGGATTCTCCTATGTGGACAAATAATATCACTGAGGCACCTGGAGCGGGCTAGCCACTTGCAACAGCTGTATTTGAAGTGCTAAGAGGAACAGTAAGTTCGTTACATCTGATTCATCGTGTGTGCACCTTCAGACCTTGTGAAAAAAAGGAAAAGGCAGCAAAGAAAAATTCTGCAGATTAGGTACAACCACTGCTGTTCTTTCAAGGATTTTAAGATTTAATAAGGCTCTTTAAGGAGCTAGTTGGCAGCAATGACAGCAGTTCTACTTCAAGCATAGATCGTTGGCCCAGGCAAAGACACTTGTAACACATGCATGAACAATGAAGGTCTATTCAGTCAAGTTTTGGGTCTCTGAGAAGCCAAATGATGGTAAAAATGGAGAGAGCTGCCACAAGTGTCAGAATAAACTGTGGAGTTCAGGGACAGCTTGGACAGGGTGCAAAAGGGGAAAGTGCTGGGGAGAGTTTCAGGAAAGAAGTTATTGCCATCACAGGCATCACCTCACGTTTCTGTAAAAGAAAGAGGTTCCATAACAGGACCTGTCTGTGTCAGCAGTTTTTCCTAGCTGGGCAAATCACAAAAGACTGCATTGGTTTCACTAGCTGGGCCAAAATGAGTGGCAGGAAATGTTCTGGTGTTGCAGGACTCCCGTGCTGAAAGTATTTCACTGTAAAACACGGATAAGCAAAGAAAACAGAAGCAAATTAGAAGGAATGACCTACCTAGAGAAATTCAGTTTCTCCGTGCTTACTTCTCCAGCAATTTCACCCCTAAATACTATCTTTCTCCCAGACTTCCGTTTGCCACTTCTTTAGAAATCGCTGATGTGGCCCGTGACCCGATTATCTTCAGATTAAAAACACTCTTCAGCAGATCTAGTCTAAGAAGTTCCTGTCACACCTTCTTTCTGTTGGCAACCTACTAATTTTATTTTCATTTTGTGTTTGAGTGCTGCTTGACCCACAAAAATCTAGAGGACTAACTTTCAGTTCATATTGGCATCAGTCACATGTAATTCTGCTGGCATCTGTAGCATGATGTTGGCTTTCCTAAACAGTGCAAGGCCCTCAGATGGAGAGGTCCTTTGGTGGTGCTATTGTCTTCCACAGCCTTTGGAAAAGCTCACTAGAACCTACAGACTTTGGCTAGCCACTATTTTTCCTGTAACAAAGCCACACTGTGATGGAAACCACAGCTAACCCCACCACTGGCTGGGACTCAGTGCCAGTCACACAGCTTCGAGAGCTTGGCACTGCCTTTCACCTGCTTTCAGCGGTGCTTCATTTCCTCTCGTGTGTTTCCTTTCCAAAGCTGTCAGCTTTGGAGATGCACCTCTCCAACCTGTCCAGTCGTTCACAGGAATTGACAGCTCCCTAATAGCCATCTGCTGCCTGTCTCCTGGATGAAGGGTACCTCAGGAGGGAGGCAGACATAACCAGGGACATTTCAGAGCGAGGAAAAGAGGTTTCTTCACATCTCCCTTCACAGTGGTCCTCTGCTTTCTGTTTTTCTTACGCTAGGCAGGGCAGTGAGTGAGGAGAGATAGCCACACTGCTGGGCTTGCACCCCGTCCTCGCACGTGTGATGTGCCAGGTGACAACCACAGCCAGCAGAAGGTCTTGACACAG
Organism: Phoeniculus purpureus; assembly: GCA_028565055.1. Classification (NCBI taxonomy): domain Eukaryota; kingdom Metazoa; phylum Chordata; class Aves; order Bucerotiformes; family Phoeniculidae; genus Phoeniculus; species Phoeniculus purpureus. The sequence continues at coordinate 4,387 of JAOXOE010033523.1, forward strand.
TAATTGAGCAGCTTCCACGTTTTGGCTGTTGTAGAGCACAAGCCAAAGGAGGATGTTCAACAATGCAGAAGCATATAAAAAAATCAGCAAACCCTTGTAGCTTTGTATTCAAAGGGGCAGTAGGAGGTTCCCAGGCAGGTAACTCAGCAATGAATCAAAGTGAATGAGACTTTTACAGATACTGAGGACACTCAGAGTCAGAGCAGTTCGAGCTAGTAATGGTTTTCAGTGTGACATCACAGCGTAGGTGGCAGGAGTGGAGACGCTCTCTGAGATTAGAATGAAAACTGCAGTCTAGTGGAGGAGGAGAGCAAACAACCCAACACCTGTCTGCTAGTTTCCTCCCAGGAAGATAAACCTGCTTATGCTGGGCGAAGGGCACTTCAAGTCTGTTTCAGCTCCACAGCCCTGTGTTTGGCAGCATTACAGCTTGCCTGTTGAGATACTATCCTTTTAGGGAGAAGTTTTGCCTGTTTGCTTTGATTTGCTGCTTGTTAGTGTGTGGGAGGCAGTTTAACCACAACCCAGACTGCTCCAGAGTCACTTTCACGGTAAGAAAGTGTCTATTTCAGATTTCTTCTCCTGACTAAAGTAGGCTGATTGTAAACAGAACAGTAAAAACAGGAAAAAAGAGGAGGAGATAAATTCTGCCTGTCCTGGGCATACATTACACAGTGAAGCACATGGTGCCAGTCACAAGAGGACACGATTCTCCTCCTCCCATTCCTGCTCTAAAGTAAAATGTCAAGAAACCAGCATAGAAGGGAAAATAGGTCAGAACATGGACTGGGAGAACATGACTCTAGGACACATTCCCGTCACAGTGCTAATAAGTGTTTCCTCCTTATGACAGCAATTGGGAACCTCATCAAATGCCTCTTGTTGATGAAGCAATTTCGTATGGATTTCCATTGGAATAATTAAGAGCCATTAAATGATATTAGGAAGAACGGGAACCATGCCTGTTCAAAACAAGCAGGTGAGATTTGGTGATCAGGAGCAGTAGAGCTGTGCAGCTCCTAGTTAAAGGATTGTGCAGATGCAAAGAGTTTACAGTACACCAAAGACATTTTCTTGTCTTGAGGTCATTCTAACCCACTACCCAAGAAATTTTGTGGCTTTCTTGGAAGATCTAGCATCTGTTAGTTTAAAACAAGTTCTTTATCTTTCCTCGAGTGACAGTGCTCTTTGCAGCCTTTCAAAAGTCCTTCCTGACCACGTTTCAGCAGTGCAATGGAGTTCTCACTTCTTTGGTCATCCCACTGGCTAAGGCCTCCACTGCAAACTCCTTATCCCCCAAAGACAGGAGTGAGAGCTGCGAAAAGATGGTTATCAGTCATAGAAAGACATGACTGTACTCATTGGATCCTTTGATAGTAGGTGCCTTTACATCTCCTCAGATCTCATATTTAAATTCCATTTTAAAGCCTAGTTCAGGAAGGAAACTTAAAATATTGTTGTCAACAGCTCTAGACTTGGACCTTGGAGTGCAGTAAAAATCTCAGACAAGGCACAGGGGGACATGAGCTGTTCCACTCACTCCCACAAGCTAATGCCTGTTAGTGCCAGTGCTTCAAAAGAGAGTAGGAGGTTGAAAGGTGATATCCCCAAAGAGCCAATATGTTCTGTTTCTTCTACAGTGGCCTGGCAAGCTGCAGTCTAATAACAGCTCCTGGTCAGCTTTTTTCCCTCCTATCATCTTCACACCTATGTTCCAGGGGTTTTTCTTGAAAGGAACACATGACATAAATCTACAGAAATGCCAAATCTGCTCCCAGCTGCTGTGATGGGTATTTCTGATTCCAAAAAGCAACTGCACAGAACAGGTATGAAATAGCTTTAAATACGCAGACAAAAAGAAAGGCAGTCTTTGCAGCACCAAAAAGGCTATAAATGTGGGAATGATGATGACAAGAGTGGACTTGTCTTTGACACCATTCATATTTGCTAGATCCTACAGAGCTTTTCTCAAGGCCTGATGTTGGGAGAAGCCAAGTAATTTTAGCAATGGATTTTGAAGTTTATGAGCTTCTTGTAGGAACGTGTCTGTTCCCTTACCTTTTCCTTGAAAAGTGAGTGCATTTGCAAAGCTACCTGCTGGAAACAATTGCTGATGATCCTTTTTATTAGGATTGCAAGACCAAGGCTCCATCTTCAAACTACTTTAATTTTGCATTTATAGCTGCATTTGAGATAGCATTCGCTTCCTTCACTTTCTAATGCCAATTTTGTAAGAGCTTCTGTTCTGTGGAGGTCTCTTGAATGGTCTCAGCACATTGCTCATCACATATGGGAAGACCTCAATTCAGGCCAATGCTAAGATGCAGATCTAAGTCACTTGCCGACATCTAAGAAAGCAAGGTGTGATATTAGCAATACCTTTCCTGTACGTGCCTTATGCAATTTCCTGTGACTCATGTTCTTGGGCATATAACTAGCTATAAAGTTACATGTGTTGTCATTGCTTTGATTCTCAAGAACTACTACATACAGCATTGCACACTAAATGGACATTAAGACTGTGAATTCAAGTACCCAGAATTTAGGGACAGTTCGGGTTTGCCCTGTTCACTTTTCCTTCGTCATAGAATCATAGAATAGTTTTGACTGGAAGAAGCCTTCAAGATCATCGAGGCCAGCCTTTTCCTAGCCTTATCAGCACCACTAAACCCTGTTCCCCAGTGCAACATCTACTCTTCTCTTAAACACCTCCAGGGATAGTGAGTGTACAAAGAGCAGGGATTATCACCCACACTTCCTGAGAATTCCTTGGTCACAAGGAACAGCTGCCTAATCCCCCTCATGAACAGGGTTCAACAGGTTATCCCTACCTGCCAGTGGGGTACAGTCCCAGACATCTAAGGACGTCACAGACCTATTGTTGCTCAGTCTCAGGTGGCTGAATGACATTTGTCCCTCTAAGAAGCTGGACACTGACTGCTCGGGTGTCTCGTAACTAGTTAGGAACTTCTTTGTTATGGCTATTACGCAGACAAATTGCTCCACTAACTAAGAACAGCCATGCATCCTCCTCATCTGTATCCATGTGAGCTCATCTTCCATGACAAATCAGCATGCCGCTTTTCATTTGGAGCAGACCTCCTCAGTCACTTTATAAAGTATTGAATAAATTAACACACACATCTCCCAGTTCTGGTTAGTGATCATATGTCTGATACACACTTTGCCCTTCTCTAACATTTATCACTATACTTACACACAAATAAAAACCCAATCTGCTTTCTTATCACACTTATTCAGGAGTACAGGGCTGAGGTTAAAACTGGCATAAGCATTCGTTCTGAACATCCCATATGAAGTACTACATCCTTGCTTTCCTCAACACTACCAGCCATACAACTGTTGTGCCTGAAGCAGAACTCGCTAGTGCCTTAGGGTAAAACTGGACAAACTGGACACTTCTGAAAAGTAGAACTCTGCCTGAGTTAGGTAAGCAGAGAACAGGGGTAACACAGTGGTGAGGATTGCATTTACATTTAATTTTGAAACCTAGTATTTCCAGCACGCTGGAAACCTTTAGTTTTGCCAGCTCTGTTTTCCTTTGCGTTGATGAGGGCACACAGGTAGTGGAAAGGCTGATGAAAAGGAAAGCATCTGAATTAAACCAGACTTGAAAAAGATGATGGGTCCTCAGGTTCCTTCAGTGATTAGATGAAAATATTTCTCTTTCTTTGATTAATGAAAGTTTATTCATTGAGTGTAATGACAAGTAGATGAAATCTCACGGGACATAATGCCTCATTTCTGTGCCAAGTGTGTGCTCATTTAATTTAATAGAGACTTATATTAGAAAGCAAAATCTTTTACAAAGTTTTCTTAGGAAACCCCCTACTGTCCATCCTTGTCATTTCTTTAATGAAGCTTTTAAAATCTCCTTTTTTAGAAATTTTTAGACTGAAGTGTCACTCTTCCTAGTGATGAATCATACTTTACTGCATTGGCTGAAAAGAAAGACATCCAAAGGGCTAGGGCAATAAATTTATAGATTAAAATCGGCCACTGTGGCGCTGCTTTGCCCTCCTGCTTCCTCTAGACCTGCAGTTTATTACAAGTCTTGGGCAAAAGCTCAGGGCCTCCTAACTGTTCTCTCTGCTGCTTGGAGAATTGGTTTTCCAAACTCCATCTTTTAAGTGAGCCATTGTCTTTTTGCAAGGTTTCAAGTCGTGCATGCACCTATGCACTGGAGCAGAGTTTGCCACTGAAGCTAGCCGCAGAGTGAGCCGGAGAAGGACTGCAGCGTCGGACAGACATGAGTCAGTGACCTCACTTTTGGTTCCTCATAAAAAGACCTGGTAATTGTGTGACCTTGGATGAATCACTGAGGTCAGGCTTTATGCTAACATTTCTTCTGTGGGCAAGGGGGACAAAACGTAGCAAAAGGAGACACTTGGTCAAAGCCAGTAGGAAGCGACTTCAAAGACAAAAGTGATCAATACCCCCATGGAAGGGATCAGAATCTTGTGGCATCATTTTCTTCGCACCTGGGAAAGTAACCAGAACCTTCCCTCTCCTGCTCTTGCCGTATGGAATAAAAAGTACTTCTGAGATGACTTTATCCCAGAAACATTTAAGTCAAGGTTAAATTTTAGTAAGAATTCTTTACTTTGCTCTGAGTGACAGTGACACCAAGGCAGGATATGCACGAAATTGTTGGATCGATAAAGGTTTATTAATGCTGACACATATTAAAACCAGAGTTGAGTATAAAATCTGACGGAAATACCAGAAGACCGAAGCCTGGATGAGTAAAACAGGAGTATTATTTATTGTGTGGTTGCAGCAAGAAGCACGATTGGGCTCAAGGCATCACTGTGTGAGGCAGCATGTAAAAAAGCAATGAAAAGCAACCCCAAGCAGGGAGTGTTCCAGCTGTATTTCAGAGAGGACAGAAGAAGACACCTAGGAATGAGGTAGATGAACAATTCTATGAAATTTTTGGAATGAAAAAAGCAGCAGTCACTAATTTCCTCACATAGCAGTTATGGGGGAGATTCTATCTGGTCTGTCAACAGTGACCACAGACCTCACTCCAGGCAGGTTCTGGATCTAAAACAGAAATCAGGCACAATAAGACAAAGCTGAGTGTGAAGTGATGCTATAATGAGCCAGAGATGACCAGCTTATTCTTGTTTTTATAGGCACATGTGTGCAAGCTGCTGAGTCGGCTGGCAGGACAGGCATGTGTACCAGCAGCTTGGGAATGAAATGAATAAGGTTTCACTGTGAGCTGGGGTCTGTAGCTGGGGGCTGTCCCAGCCCTTGTTCTCTGAGTGCTGGCACAGATGGAGCAATGTGTGAACTATACATCCTGTTAAATGAGCCGTTGAAAATCTTCCTTGTCTCAAAGGGTGTTGAAACGAGTGGGAAACACACACCAAAAGTCCTTGGTAGGGGTACGGGCTTGAGTGTTTTTATAAGCTGGCAGCGTGCACTTGCAGCCCAGAGGGCAAACCGGATCCTGGGCTGCATCAGGAGAAGTGTGGCCAGCAGGTTGAGAGAGGTGATTCTCCCCCTCTGCTCGGCTCTGGTGAGACCCCACCTGGAGTACTGGGTCCAATTCTGGAGCCCTTATTACAAGGGCTCCATGTGGACATGCTGAAGCATGTGCAGAGGAGGGCCACGAGAATGATCAGAGGGCTGGAGCCCCTCTCCTATGAGGACAGACTGAGGGAGTATGGGTTAACTTGAGGAGGGCCAACGAGGTAGATGTCCTGCTGGGAGTCTGCTATAGACCACCCAACCAGGATGAA
>JAOXOE010033524.1:0-10156 GCA_028565055.1 Phoeniculus purpureus
GCCTCCAACTAGACTCCGTCCCATTGACCACTACTCTCTGACCTCTACCCTGCAGCCAGTTTACAATCCACCTCACTACCTGAAAATCTGGGCCACGCTGACTCAGTCTGGCTGCAATGATGCTGTGAGAGACTGTGTCAAAGGCCTTACTCAGTTCTGCTGGAACATCACCTAATACACGCATCTTTCTTTGGGTTGTTACATTGTCATTTGTAGAGGTAGCATGACTGTGGCTTCAGACCTGGACGGACCTACAAAGGAGATAGGAACAGACCAGACCTATGGAAGAGACAGGCTTACACACTATTTTGAAGGGCAGTAATGGACTCCTGCCTGTATTGTGCCTGTGTTCCAGGACTACACGGCAACTTCTGTCGTTGTTGCGATACTGTTCACACATTTTGAGACCAGCAGCCTAAACATAAATGTACGTTAAGTTTATCTAAGCTACACATTACGTTACCACTAATCAGTACTTTGTGCTTTTGATGTAGCTTTTTAAATGCAAAACTGTTCAGGAAACATTTATTTACTGATAGGATGGTCAAGCACTGGAACTCTCTTCCTGGAGAGGTGGTTGATGCCTGTCAGTACTTCAGCTTTTGGACAGTGTCCTTAGCTTTAACTTTGTCAGCGTCAATGGTTTATCCCAAGATAAAATGAACTAATTAATTTAGTTAATGTGCTAATTAACTGAAACAAAACTGAAGCGAGGGTTTGAAAACCACCTACAAATTGCAGGCAAACCCAAAACTACCTCAATTTGGGGGAAAAACAAGTCACATATAATTAACCTCGTATAAAAAACCACCACAAAACGACATACATGTATTAATCACATGTTCTTACATAGCTGAGCCAAACCGCTATCTCCAGCCCCTCGAGGGGAGGGGACTTCCAGGAGTTCTTGCTCCTTGTGAAAACGTGGAGTCTGTTCAGTCTTTACATACATCCCTCAGCATCAGTGGGCATTCTAAAGTCTAGTTGTCTGTTCCCTGTGCTTCCACACCGGTCCTTCATTTCCAGTGTGCCAATTCCTATGGCCACAAACAAGGGAAGAACTCTCTCCACTTCAGTAAACAATAGAATTCAATCAAAAACCTTCCTTCCTCTGAACTTTGAAGTTCCTCCCTCTCTTATTCACGATGTTCTGAGGGCAGGATGGCTGCCATGATCAATCCAGTGGCATATGTCTCTCTCCAAACAAAGACAAAAGTGAAGTCAAGAAAGAGGAGCCAGAAACTGGAAGATCCAAACCAGTCATACCAGTTTGCAGAGTCAAAAAAATTTTGCAAGTTGGCAATGTCTTAGGCCAAGAAACCCACTCAAACTCAAACTACATCAGTCAGCCCTACGTTGGTCAGACAATTGGACTAGATGGTCATTGTAGGCCCCCCTTCCAATGGAAATATTTCTATTCTATTCCTCTTTCTTCCCTTCCCTTCCCTTCCCTTCCCTTGCCTGGCCTTGCCTTGCCTTCCCTTCGTTTTCCATCAACCAATAACTGACTTGTCAAGGCTGTAGTGAAAATGAGGTTAGAGTCTCTTTTACTACCTACATTATCTCTGTTATAGTCATTGAAGATCCAAGCATTAGAAGAGGACATTCCAAACAAGTTACAGCTTGGATGACTTTTTCAGAAGCCTGATGGCTGTTCATCTTATAAACAAACAAAACTGCTTAGGTAGTCCGTCCAGGTACATCCTGGCAGCTAATTTAATTTACCCTGGAGAGAGATTTCACTGAGATAGAATAATGTGGACGGTGCATCATCTTTTGTCCAGAATTCTGTGCTGGTTACAGGCAGCTCATTCTTACCTGTGCTTCCATAGGCATAGACATGTTGCTCCTGTGAGTTACAAAATATTTATGTAATAAAGCCTTTTGTAAAAGTCTGTGAAACCCGTGGGACCGTTGGACAGTAGCTGGAACTGCCAAAGGAAGGTTTTAAAATTGTACTGCTTACACATTTTATTTAGCTTGCTCGTTCTCATTTTCTTCTGCATTGTTAGCGAATAGACAGATGGGATGTGTGCTTGTAGTGTGTTCAAAGCAAGTCTTATCAAAAGAAGCTAGTCACTCCTATCTTACCAGTCCCTAGGCACTGAATGGGAAATTCCTTCTCCATTTATCAAATACAAATACAGACAAGGCGTAGCACTTCTGGGACCCCGTTTTTGCTTCTCTGTCCAGATGCCTGAGCACTGAGACCTCACAATGAAGCAGAAAAAACAGCAGAAGTTTTTTTTCTTTAAATACGAGTGTTATAAAATCACAATTATAAAATCATGTCAGCTTCCAGGCAGGAGGAAGAAGGGGCAGTGGCATTAGAAAGCATTAAAATAGGAAGAGTGTGGCATCAACAGTCATGAGTTTCTTAGCTCTCTTCTACAGAAATGTGTTGCAAACACACCACAAGTTGCTTGTTTGAGGCAGGCAACATAGGTACACACCCAAAGCTGAGGCTATCTGCAGGTCCAGAAGATACTCAGGAATACTGTCATTGTAAGAGCCTGAATGTGGAGCATCCAAGTAAACATATTAACGAAATCATTTCCCCATCTGGCTCCAAGCAGCTGTTACTGGGGGACTGGCTGGTGAGCCTGATGCAATCACAGAATGACAAAATCTCAGAACATTAGAGACTGGAAGGAACCACAAAAGGTCATCTAGTCCAATCCCCCTGCTGTGGATCATGTGGTGTGCATTGTTTGTCCTGCAGCCTCTCAAGTGAAACAAAGCTCTTGAGCTACTCTGTGAAGTAACGCCGGTGAATTTTAGTTTGCTGGTACACGCTTCCTTTCTCTCCTCTTGAGAAGAATTTGCACTTTGTGTTCCCTAAAAATATAATATTCCCAAGAACATAATGTTCCTTCCCCACTCAAGCACAAAGAAGACATTTGTACTCCTCGGTTACTAGACTTCAAGCTGTTAAGGCTGTATCAACAAAAGCAGTTCTTCACAATCGTGTGGCTGTAACTCTTCACTAAGTTACCTAATTCCTTTCACTATTGAAAAAATCCAGGTGCACAGTTTGTTTTAACATCTTATTTAAAACAAGCAGTTTGACTTCTTTTAAATTCATTGGCTCTATAAACATTCGAATGTATTGGCAGAAAAACCTTTGGGAAGGACGTACTCCTGAAAGTTGTTTTGGTGACCATTTTGTAACTTCAGTAAAGCAGAAATAAATGCTGAAGTTATCATTGTATAAATGCCAACTCTAGCAATCAGAAAGCTTGAGTGGTCCTCTCTGACAATGTAAGATAATGAAACCGCTGCAAAACAAAGATGATCCTTAACTATGTCTTAACATTGATTTTTTTAACCACTGGAATGCTTTAGTACCTGTATCAGTCTGCATATTAGGAGAGATAGCTGGAACCCTTGTTGACACCCCAACACTTCCATCAGGTATGACTAAGGAGAGTTAATAATTACTACAGTATTCATCCATTGTTCAAAAGTAACAACTTTGCAGGAAGTGTCTTCTGAATTCGATTTAGAAGGGACACATGAAATATCTCCAGTCCATGGAGATAAATAATACGTTCAGAAAAGGTTCAGGTGTGTTATGCAGTGATTATTAGTGAGGCACTGCTATACCTGTGTTAGATTAATTGACACACCTTCCAGGAAAAAAGAAATCATCTCTGTAAAGGTTTTCTACCGGTGGCTGTAGCAGTACTGGGCAGTTATGAAAGAACTCAGTTGTTCCAACAATTCTTCTGTGGTTCATAGAATCATAGAATCATAGAATCATTCAGGTTGGAAAAGACCCTTGGGATCATCGAGTCCAACCATCAACCCTACTGTACAAAGTCACCCCCAAACCACATCCCCCATAGAAAACCATAGAAAACCACATTCTGACTACTTCTGTGCCCTTTTCTTCTCCTAGAATTCAGGTTTTGTGTGTTCTGGCAACAGCAAAAGCTTCTATCAAACAACCTTAGAAGGAACCTGTTGTAGGACAGGCTACAATCTGTAGCGATCAAACTCCACACAGACCTCAAAGTGATGGCAAAATGAAATCCTTTTATTTTTTTAAAGCGCTTCTTCTTAATTAATCATCTTCCTCTCCTCTTCTTCTTCTTTGGTATACTTTGTTATCAGTACAAGATGCACTTAGCTCAACGGTACTGGTTACAATAACATCCCCTAATTCTTACTCCTAGGACTTACTGGTTACTTGGTACCTACGAAAAGGTACAAAAGTCTAAAAGAAGCAACCAAGAGCCAATATCAAACCGGTGCGTTCCTGAGTCTACAGCTTTCCATGGTTCTCTCTGTCCAAGGACAGAGTCTGTGAGTCTGCTTTTAAGAAGATCAGAAAGCTGTACAGGCTGCTCTCCCACAAAACCCGGCATGAATTCACTAGTCTGTGGCCTTTTCATTTGCTAGACCAACGCCCTCCCTTTTGGAGGCAGAGTGCCCAGAGACTTCGCTTGAAGCAGCTAACAGCAGATCCTCACAACTGGTAAGACAAGACACCCTATGCGGGTGTCCGTTCTGCCAGTTATTCCTAATTGCAATCATGACTGGGAAGTACATGAATTTGTTCATGAGGTACTTCATTGTGTGGGATAGTTGTCACAGTTCCATAAGGAAAAAAGTTTCTTTCTGGTGAGCTTTTGGCCGTATTCAGTTCCCATTAAGTAATATAAAGGTATTTTTCTCAATAACAAGAGGAAAATAAAAGACAACATGAGAATAACATGAGCAAGACACTGTGCTGCTTAACTAATGGGACAGTTCCAAATAAAAGGATGAAGAAACATCTGCCCAAACTGAAGACGCAGTCGGTTTGGGTGAAGTGTCGTAGTTGGGGATGCCTGCAGTAGCGGCAAGTTTCTCTTTGACTCTATGTTTGAAATACACATTTTAGAATTTCTGTTAAGGGTTCTCATATATCTTTACATTTATAAAAATATGTATGTGTGCATGCATCTATTCTAGATGTATGTACATATACGTGCCAGACGCCTCGGGCATCCAGTGCTAATGAGAATAATGAAAGCATACGCTCTTCAGCCTTAATTGTTTGAAGTGTGCACTTGGTCTAGTTACCTGAAACTGCATTTGATCCAATTACTTGAGGCTTTATGTGCAGACTCTGGGAGCCAGGGTGTGAGTGGTACTTACCCCCAGAAATACACTCAGAATTTCACACTAACAGTTCCTTAGTCCCATTTTTGTAGAACAGGAAGCTATCAATAAAAGGGTTTCCTGAGTGATCATAAAGCAGTTAGCTATCGCCTATGAAAAGTGAAGACTATCTTTCTACTCTGTATCTCATTTCTGATTTTATAAATGGGAAATAAACTGCATTTGAAGAAGCTACTTCTGTACTTTCAAAGCAATTTTGTTTCTCTTGTACACTCTTCAGTGCTTGCAGAGATAATGACACTGGACATATGCACAAGAATACTTTTTTCTTCTGTGATGGAAACCACATGGATATCCTCAGAATTTCTCTACTGTACAAATACTGTTGTACTTCAGTATACTAAATTATTCAGATTGTCTGAGAGAGTTCCAAATACTTAATTGACCTAATGAAAATGTTAAGTGCTCTAGAATAATCATACACGGACTTCGAATCGTAGGTCTACAGGTTAGATCGAATGCGTTTGTTCAAACGTCACACAATCGTACCGCCCTGCCATCAGGTTACCTAGAAACGAGTACATACAAGACCTCCTAGCAAAGTGTTACCTTTTTTTCTGGTTGATGGATTTTGTTTCAAAATTTAACTCGAAATAAAAGCTGTTGATTCAGGTGGGCTGCCCCCAAGCATGTGGGTATTTGTGTTCGGTTCAGATGCGGGGTTGGTTTTTTTTTAATCAAAAGACCCTGCTGTTTGTGGTCAAGATGTCCTCCTGTTCAAACTGAAGTTTATTTTCAGAATGTCCTGCAGCTCTGCGTAACTCCACAAGGCAACTTTGCTTTTCATAGCTGGAAAAGCACAACCCACACGCACGTAGTGATTCTACAAAGAACAGTCCCAGCCTGTTCATAAGTAAAGTTGTAAATATATTCATGGAAGTGTTTAGCATGAGCCATTCTAGATTCTTTGTGCTCAAAGAACTTTACAGGCATTTAAAATTAAACGAAAACATCTCTTCTGTTTCTGAATGAAAATACCTGTATGAAACTTTCCAGAATGGAACAGCTGCCGTTATCTGTAGTGCAGATATTTAGTGTATCTTCATTCAGTGATACAATTTCTCACACAGAGCCTGTAAAGTTCTCTATAAAAGTCTGGGTTGCCCTTTGATCATTGCAAATTGCTGCTCTTTTTCAAAGGATGGATTCTGATGTGCAGTTGTTGGTTTAGCAGAGCATCACCAAAAATGTCTGCATAATTTAAAAGCAATCACTGGAAAGGATAGCAAACTCTTGATGAGTAGTGCTTGCACTGTTTAATGATGACATTAAATGCCTTGATCTGGGAGAAATTGCTTTAATAATGCAAAAACAAATGAACATAATATATCAAATTATGCTTTAGTGTTGTTGTTCTGCCTAAGACTAGAGATTCATATTAATGTTCGCCCTCATTTCTTGCTTATATAGTTAGTTACACGCCATCTGATAACAGCCAGGTGCTCTTACCTGAATACTAAGAAAAACTTGTGGCAATAATGTTGCTGCTGATCTTCATTTTTCCTGTTGTTTCATTACCTTCTTAGATATCCCTTTCCTTTCGTTTTTTTCTTTCCAGAATTGTCTGTCACTTTTTCTTTTGCACGACCCTTTTCAAAAATACTCACAATAGCTAATGTCGCCAATTCTTCTACAGTTATTCACTGTTGCATCAGCTAGAATGATCCACACCTTGCAGTGAAAAGAACTTTGCCTGTAGAATTACCGTGCTTGTGATAATGGTGGTAGTAGTAAGAAATCAGATGTTGGTCATCTCTCCAAGAGCTACTCTGCTGAGCCCATTTGTGGCCTGCATTTGGAAACACTCTTCATCACCACGGAACCTGCAGCCTGTGTTTCATTATTGTGAGTATTTATTGTTTAATTTAAAGTGAAAACTTGCATTCTGTAGAACAACCATGCACCAGACAGGCTGCACACAGTGGTCTGGTGAAGCATCTGGTAGATAAGACTCAGACTTAACGACTCCTGACCCTTGACAAAGGAAGAACCAGAGAAATCATAGAATCATAGAAGAGTTTAGACTGGAAGAGACCTTCAAGATCAAGTCCAACCTTTTCCTAGCCCTATTATCACCATCACTAAACCATGTCCTTCAGCACATCTACCCTTCTCTTAAACACATCCTTGGGCAGGCTGTTCCAATACCTCCTTTCTACTAGCTGTAGAGAGGAATAAGCTCTCCCCTCAATCTTCTTGAGGCTAAACAGCCCCAGATCCTTCAGCCATTCCTCATACGACACGATCCAAATCCTTCACTAGCTTTGTAGCAGCCTCTGTACCCTCTCCAGCACTTCATTCCCTCTTGTAGTGAGAGCACAGTACTCAAGGTGTGGCCTCACCAAAGCTGACTAGAGGGGAATGATCGCCTCCCTGCTCATGCTAGCAACAGTGTTCCTGATACGGGCCAGGATGCTATTGGCCTTCTTGGCTACCTGGGCATACTGCGGGCTTGTGTTCAGCTAGACCTCTATTAATGCCCCAGATCCCCCTCTGCCTGGCAGCTCTCTCCAGCCACTCCTCCCCAAGCCTGTAGCACTGTTGGGGGTTGTTGTGCCCAAAATGCAGGACCTGGGATTTGCCCTTATTGAAATTCATGTAACTGGCCTTGGCCCAGTGATCCAGCCTATCTAGATCCCACTGCAGAGCCTCCTTAACCTCAAGCAGACCAGCACTTCCATCCAGCTTGGTGTCGCCTGCAAACTTACTAAGGGTGCATTCTATGCCCTCGTCCAAATCATTGATAAAAATCTTTAACAGAAGTGGCCCCAGTACTGAGCCCTGGGGGCCACCACTCGTGACCGGCCACCAATTGGATTTAACTCAATTGATCACAATGCCAAAGCATTAGATGGCCTTGACCATCTAACCACCTTTAAAACCCAGCAAAGCGTGTAGTCATCCAAGCCAAGAGCAGTCCATTTCTCTAGGAGAGTGCTGTGGCCAACAGTGTCAAAGGCCCCACTAAAGCCAAGGTGGATAACATCCACAGCCTTTCCTTCATTTAACAAGCAGGTTACCCTGTCACAGAAGGAGATAAGGTTTGTTCAACAGGAGCTGCCCTTCATAAACCCATGACAATTGAGTCTGATCACCCGCTTATCCCGCACGTGTTGCACAATGCGACACAGGATGATACGCTCCATCAGTATTCCTAAAGTCAAACTAACAGTTTGCTGGATCATTCTTCCATCCTTTTTTATAGACGGGTGTTCTATTGGCTGACTTCGAGTCAGCTGGGATCTCTCCAGTTCACCAGGACTGCTGATAAATGGTGGACAGTGGTTTGGTTAAAACACCTGCCAACTACAATGTACCCCACCTGGCCCCATGTAGGGATGTATTTTGTAGAGAGCGAGCAATCCCTGCTCTGTGAACTTAGCCAGAGTCTGAGCTTTGAAGCCTGCTCAGAGAGTTTCTCAAGGTCAGCGATGTGCAGGTCTGTGGGAAAGTTGGCATGTAGAAGGAAAACAACAGGTTTGGAATGAAAACTAACTATCACACGAACAGTGCGTGGACAAAAGGTACTTAACCAACAGCAGTAGCTTTTAAGACATATGGACAGATGTGTTGTGCCAATCAGCAATGTACATGTATTTCATGGACCGCCCGGCTGTGTATAAAAGGGTTAAGCTGACACTTAATAAACGGCATTTGTTTGATCATATTGATCGTCGTGCGTCTGTCCATTTTGTACTCCTGGGGAGTCATGCTGTTGCTAATGTAAGGAATTTTAATTTTTTTGTTTTTTGTTTTTTTGATAAACACTCTGGCAATAATGTAAGATTTATATACTGTTCTTTGGGAATGTTTTGGCATGGATTTTTTTAGTCTGGTGAGTAGAGAAATTCCAGACAGAAATTCACCACTAAGGAAGTATTGCTTACAGGAATTTATATGTAAACATATTTGATTATTCACATATTAAGGCTTGTTTTAATAAACACAAAAATGAGACCTGCTGTTCATTACTGATTGTGATGTAAGTTCTAGTGAAGCTTTGAGGGATTATTAATAAAATTATTTGTTCACCTAGCTCAGACAAAGTTAAAAATGAACGCTGCCTTCTGTAGTTCTGTGACATGAAGTTCTGTCCTTTATCTGAGTTCATGGTCAGCTTTCTATTCTGAGAAAAATGTGGCAAACATTTTTCCTGAAAGCAATCAAATTCAGATTGAACAGTGAAATCAGCAGAAGTCTTTATATGAAATGCAGTCAAGGAAAAGAAGACATGAAGCCAAAACAAACCATACTCAAAATATTTAATTCTGGTATTCCACCCTATTTGTGTGATTTATCCATTTATTCTTTAGTAATTAAACAATCTGAGGGAAAAATAGACCTTACTGAAGGGACTCAGGTACCCTGTTCTGGGTTGGTTCGGGTTTTTTTGTTCCTTTCACTGACCCTACCGAACTTGTATAATTTGTGGTACCACTATGTGAAACAAGCAGCCTGACGATTAAATGCATTTTTTAAAAGAAAAGTCTGGACTTCTATCTTTTTGTGCTCAGAGTCACATCTGATCTCTTGCTGACAGGGAGACAGCTCAACATACAGAGATGTAACATAGGGTCAAGAATGCTATTTCCACCAGATCATTTCAACATCTACTAAACATGACATATGTGAAATGTGTCCTGCATGCACCCGTTTGTGCATGAGCATTGCGCTGTGATTGTTAGTGATGGCAAGAATGAGAATGGCTCCAAGCGACTTTATGAACTGGACTCCTCATGAGCTGTGCTTCTCACTACAAAAAGGGTGTAGAACTAGTGGAACATCTCCAAAGAAGGGAATCAAGGCTCTTGAAGAGCCTGGAGAACAAGACTTACTGAGGAGCTGCTGACGGAACTCGTATCATTTAGCCTAGAGAAAAGAAGGCTGAGAGGACACCTTATTGTTCTCTACTTTGACACTGTCTCCCATGAAATTTTAGTGAGCAAGCTGAGGAGGTGTGGGATAGAAGAGCAGACAGTGAGGTGGG
>JAOXOE010033525.1:0-10155 GCA_028565055.1 Phoeniculus purpureus
GAGGGATCTGGTTTAGGGGTGAACTTGTAAGGTAGGGTAGATGGTTGGACTCGATGTTCCCAGGGGTCTTTTCCAACCAGAGTGATTCTGTGAGAAGACCTTCAAGATCATTAAGTCCAACCATCTGCCCTACAACCTCTAACCACTAAACCATCTCCTGAAACACCGTGTCTGCCCATTTTGAAATGGTACTTGATAGGACCTTGCTGACCAAAGCGATGGGCGCTGTCACTGTCATACAAAGAAGAGTCTCTTTTCAGCTCCTCTTCAGACAAACCTCAGTTTAGGAATGTAGCTGAACAAACACTTGGCTTTAGGAGTGTGATTAAAACCTATTGAAGCAAATAAAGTTTCTGGGCATGCCGGTGTGGGAAATAGGAGTTCTCTGGATTGGGACTGAATTTCCTTTTCAATGGAAAACTTTTAAGACAGAAAACAATCAGGATCAAGGTCACTGGTCTTCCCAAAGATCTGAAAGATATCAATGGGTGGTTGGATCTCAGTATTTATTACTTTAGCTGTAAGCATTTAATTTATGGAGAAAATACAAATACACACTTTTAGCTCGGTAATTCCCATCTCTTCCCGTCTCCCACTGGGAGAAACACACTGGCTTCAAACAAGCGCTCTGTGTGTCGGTACAGGTCTCTTTGCACTGAGCCCCTTCAAAGGTCAGCACTGCAGCCTTAATGCTGCAGTAATAATAGTTTTATCCATGTGTGTGCAGAAAAGCAGGGGAAAAAATACATATATCAAGGCAGGTCTTGCTGCTTCATTTCAGATAAAAGACCAGGAATGCAAACAACATCCTGGCTTGTACAAGAAGTTGTGTGGCCAGCGGGAGTGGAGGAGTGATCCTGCCCCTGTACTGGCTCTGGTGAGACCACACCTTGAACACTGTGTCCGGTTTTAGGCGCCACAGTCTAAGGCAAACATTGAAGTGCTGGAGCGAGAGTAGAGAAGGGCTACAGAGCTGGTGAAGGGGTTGAAGAACTGAGAAATCGCTCTGATAAGGAGAGGCTGGGGGAGCTGGGATTGATTAGTCCAAAGAGGAGGTTGTAGAAAGGCTGATGTTGGCCTCTTCTCCCAAATAACTGCTGACAGGACAGGAATGGCCACAAGTTGGACCAGGGGAAGTTCAGATTGGGAATTAGAAAATAGTCCTTTAGTGGAAGAGCAATTAAACACTAGCACAGGCTGCCCAGGGAAGGGTTGAAGTCACCATCCCTGGAGGTGTTCAAAAGATGAGTCGACGTGCCACTTTGGGACACGGTCTAGTGCTCGTGGAAGTGTTGGGTTGAGAGTTGGACTTGATGATCTTAGGCGTCCTTTCCAATCTCGATGATTCCGTGATTCATAGCTTACAGCTTTGGAGCCAGCTCCTCTAGATCATGGGTGGTGTCTGCAGTCACATTAGGAAGACATCTGCTGCACAGAGAACGTGATGTTTGTATGAGCAATACCTTCACTTTTTTGGGTAGTGTGCTTGGGGTTTGGATTTTTTTTTTAATAATTATTTTATTTAGTGGTACATACAAACAAGATTTTGGAGGACTTTTAAATAGGTGAAAGAATTGGGAGCCAGAGAGAAAGGAAGTTCTTCGGTCTGAGCCACGACTTTTCTTTGGGTCACTTCACTGTGGAGTGGAGGGAGAGGCAGTCCCTATTTTGAGGCAAATAGGAACTGATTAAATTAAATTCGTGCTTAGGTTAATGAGTGCCATCTTTTCCCTGTCTGCTGTCTCCACTGGGGATTAGACTTAGTCTGCCAGGAAGGACACAAGGCTCATCTGATCTACCGAGGCCATCGACATGCAGTTAGGGCAATTAGTGATGTAACTTAATCATGTCCACGTCGCTCGGTTCTTCCAAGGAAATTTTCTGCTTTGGTACTAAAAAATGATCAAATAATGTCACAAGTTTCATTTTTGTTTGTTGTAGGAGTTCATTTAGAGGATGCCAGTGGCTGCTGCAGCCACTGAACCTAAACAAACATCTATGTGGTATCTATCGAGCAGCAGGCTCCAGTTTTTTCAGCAAAGTCTCCACGCAACCTTTTAATCTAGTTCTTGTCTTTGACTTTTCATATTTTATATATTTCATGGAATCACAGAATCATCAGGGATTGGAAGGGACCTCGAAAGATCGTCTAGTCCAATCCCCCTGCCGCAGCAGGATCACCTAGACCCCTTGATGCAGCTATTTTGCATTAAGTGCTTTAGAAATCCTGATTTACTGCCTGAAGGGATTAAGCAGAATTCCAGTATTCTTGCTTTATCTCCAGTCGTTTATACAGCCCATTTATTTCTAATAAATACATTGGCCAGATCGTATTTCTCTGCAGATTTCAAGCCCAGGAAATAAATGTATGCCGTGACATAATGAACATAATAAAAGCTGTCTTGCAAATAGCTCTTATTCTTGCTTTAAGTATCAGCTTCCAGAGGCATGGCGGGTTTGTGTTCTTCGTGTAAACACCATCTTTGAGGCTCACACTGCAAAGCTCTAATTTTTAGTTGACTTCTAAGGGGGATTTAATCAAACTCCAGGATATATGATTCCAAGCAAAAAATGTAATTAAGAAAAATCTGTAGGCAAAGCACAGCTTGTTTTCATTAATTTTATGAAGGATGTTGTTTTTCTTGGCTGAAAACTTAAAACTCATGGGACAAAAGAAGATTTATGGGGTGATCCACAAAATCACACAGGTTTTGGGTTGCAGCGCTGGTTTTGCAGTGACCACTGGAGCTCTCCGTAGCTGAAAGTTTATCAGTGTTTCTTTTTATAAATCTCTGTTTTCAGAAAGGGCTTTTATTCGGAGATTAGCTTTGAGCTAAATATATGCCCACAACGTCTCGGTGTCTATGCAGCATGCCAAGCATGGATCTTTTAATGCAAACAAGTTAGAATAACCTTTAAAGTCCCTACATTTCAAGGAAACGTGAAACTGAAGCGAGAATGGGCATTTAGACCTGGTGTTGGTAGAGTTTTCGCTTTTGTGAGGGCGCATTGACAGGCTGCTGGGACGTCTGATGCAAACGCTGTCTTTAGCTGGGTAGGTTAGACTGGATGATCCTCGAGGTCCCTTCCAACCCTGTGTTCTCTGAACCTGTGCATGAACCTGTGAACCACTGGTGTGGAGCTTGAGCTCAGACTGGGTCACTGGGCAGCTGGTTGACTTATTTCTCCCTTCTGAGTGTCTACCATTTAGGTTTGAAGGTCAAATTCGTTCACATGTCTTTAAACCAAAAAAATATGCTCAGTTAACTGTGTAAAACCATCTGCATCTTTGAAAATAGCTCTTTAAGAAGATGAGTAGCTCACAAACAGCAGCGGAACAACTGTCTTACCCAATTGCTCCTTCATTCCCCATAATGTCAGCAAGACTGTCTGCTTGATTCATGTTGTAGTAAACAAAAACACTCATGGCTCAGTGCTTAAGCCTCTGAGCGGTCTCCCCAACTGTTCCTGGCTGCTGGTATTTTACTTAGTCAACAAGAAACTAATTTAATTAGCACAAAGAACAGTCCATTGCCGATGCCTGTGTGAAATGCTTTCAGTTTGCACAGTGCTGATGCTCAACTCCCTGTGTTAGGTGGAAAAGCAAAGATCTGCTCCCAAGTCACTAGCAATAGGACAAGAGGAAATGGCCTCAAGTTTTGCCAGGGGAGGTTTAGATTGGACATCAGGAAAAGTTTCTTCCCTGACAGAGTGGTCAGGGATTGGAACAGGCTGCCCTGGGTGGGGGTGGGTTTGCTGTCCCTGGAAGGGTTCAAAAGACCTGGAGATGTGGCCCTAGGGAACAGGGTTTAGTGGCGGTGGGCTCGGTTGACAGTTGGATTGGGTGATCCTAGAGGTCTCTTCCAACCTTGACGATTCTGCGAGTCTATAAAACATTTCAGTTAAAAGATGTAGAAGCTGATAGTAAAATTTAGCTAGGTTTATATTTCATACGACAAATCTCTTAATCCTATGGGTGACTACTGGGAAGGTGTGTCATTAATTCTTAGCAACACTGTCTTCTCCTCAAGTTGGCTGCAAGAACCGTATCAAAATAGCAAATTCAAACAGGAGTTGGGAAACCCAAACATTAAGGGTTTCAAATGTAATTCCTCTGCCTGTGTTTAATGCATTTGTCTACACTTGCAGGATCATCCATTATTTCTTGTGGCCTTCAAATCACGTTCTTACAGATTGTGAGTACAGATGATGAGTCAATGTTTCATCTCCATCACTCATGGTTTGAGCCCAGGCATTACGGCTGCAGCATCCACTGCCTGTACCTGATACAGCAGAATTAATCTCAAGCAGGTTTTTTGTGATGCACTGGATCTTAGCTTCTTGCCAAAGCATTGGGAAGCCACCTTCACGGTACCTCAGTGAGCTGAGATGGTGTGGTGGAGGTGTCCATTCTGCACACGAGGAGCTCAGGCACAGGTATGAAAATGGCAATTGTTAAAAATAAATCAATTTTTCTGGCCTGATTCCTCAGAGCTCCCAGCACCTTTTAGCGCTTAGCATGTTTAAACTGGATTTCATTTGGCATTGTCCTCAGCTGAAGCAGTGAATGCTCAGCGTATAGGCGGCTCGAGCCAAGAACCATCTCGGATTATACAGAAAATGAGAGGTTTTCTCGGAAAAATTAGGGAATTTTTCCTAATTAGGAAAAAGTGTCATTTTGTAGCTCTGATGAAACCGTTCTAGCATCGTGTATGGCAGAAGCACGAGTCCAATGCAACTTTCTAGGCTTTCAGCTGCTGAAACTTCATTCCTTACATGTGTCTTCTGCTCGACACTTGAGACTTCTAGCTTCCACGGTACAGGAGTGAGGGGTCTTATTTTCAACAAAGCTCTTTCTTTGCTAGAAGCAGTATGTAGTTTGAGTAGTGAATGCGGCAAAGGTCTCTCGTGGAGCGTGATCACGTGTTAAAGACTACTGAGGATGTAGAAGGAGTTAGATGCAATGCTGCACAAGCTTTGTGACCCCTTTCAGCAGTTCCAATGTCCCAGGTTTCCAGAGAAAAGAAGAAATGTTGGTGTTTGGCCCCATCCCGATGCCTTCTTTCGCCTTCATCAAAATGTTTAGTCAGGAAGGTTCGTTCCTTTCAGCCTGCAGTATTGAGGCCAGTGGGTAGCAGTGGGAGATGATTATCCTCCGTGTCATGCTGGCATGAGTGAAACACGGCGCTCTCTGCAAACAACTTACCTGCTGTTTATTGGACTGGAGATAATGTGGTGTAACCCAGCAATAATGGGTCCTCCTGCTGCTGCTGCTAAAAAGACATGTAAACTCCTGGCTGTAGGCTCTTTGCTGCCTCTCCTCGTCTCCTTCTGCCCCTTTTCTCATGGAATTATAGGGTTGGAAGGGACTTCCAAAGGTCATCTAGTCCAACCCAACCGCAACAAGCAGGGACATCACTTCCTAGGACAGATTGCCTGACCTTGAATGTCTCCAGGGATGGGGCCTCCAGCACATCTCTAGACAACCTGTTCCCGTGATCCACCACCCTCATAAAACGGGTGGCAGAGTGACTGCCAACACAGAACTTGTTTTGCACTGGTGCCACCCACTCTGCTCAGCCAGTTCTGCCTCCTGGTTTACTTTTAAATAATAATTGATGCAGCACATGGGAGGGGAGACTAGACGACCTTTGGAAGTCCCTTCCAACCCGATATAGTCCCTGATTTTAGGTGTCAGCTTCAGCTTAGTTTGGTGTGATGACACACGGGATTGGAAGGAAGAACCTGTTTCCATATTAGAGCAGCTTTTGCTGTGGAAACTTGTGGTTAGTAGCTGTGTGGTTGCCTGGGTTCAGCTGCAGACTGGCCTCCTTGTCGGCTCTGTCGTGCTGAGCATCCTGGCCCCCGTCTCGGCTTTTTCCATGAGGTCCCTATGGCAGCTCTACCTGTGTGTCCGTACCGGGTTTCCCCCAGCTACTCCCTTGTTCCCGAGTGTGTTGAATATCAAGAAGGGAAATCGAACCCTGGCTTTGACTCCAAAGAGTTAGTAGCTTCTCAAAACAGCAGGGATTAGGATTTTATGGTGGAAAACTAAATAACGTCGCATGCATGTTATGCATCAGCTCCAAACTCAACCACCTCATAAACAGGCGTCTACGAATGAAAAATTAAACTCTTTAAATCAAAACCAAATCCAATATTTGCGCTCAAAAATTCGCCAGGATATGACTTCAGCGGCCGGTTGTTGTCTGTTTTACTTCTGCCTGAAGGAAGTTTTGGTGCCTTGCGCTGAAATCCACGTCGGAGGGATAGCACCAGCTTAGTCAACTGCGTAAATGAAGCTCAGAGATTATCTCAGGAACCAGACTGCTGCCCCTAAGTCCCTCAACTGTGGTTAGTGAGTTAACAATAACATTTCCTATTTCAGAAAACTCTTCTTCATCCTGCACTCAACTAGATGAGGCAAATAATGAAAACATTTCTGTGCAAAGCCCTTCCAAAGCTCATACATAGGGTGTATTTCTGACTCTACAGTGTCGTTCTTGTCGGTTATAGGGATGATTGACCTGCCTTTAGAGTCCTTATTATTATAGGTAGACTTTTTGAGTGCTTTACTTCTCTTTCACGTACTTTCAACGTCTTTAACGGCTGGGCTCCACTCTAGAAACCTTTGTTTGGGGGATAGTGGAGGGGGAGTTGAGAAACATTGCTGGTGAGGGTGCGTGGTCCAGTTGAGAGCAACGTGAAAAACTGAGATCAAAGAGTATCACAGTATCCCAGTACGGCAGGTCGGAAGGGACCCCAGGATTCAGCCAGACCAACCCTTTAAGCTAAAGAAATACAGTTTCAATGAGATGGCCCAGCACCCTGTGAAGCTGAGTCTTAAAACTGTCTGTAGTTGCAGAATCCACCATTTCCCAGGGGAGACCATTCCAGTGTCTAATTGCTCTCATGGTGAAAAATTTCCCTCTGGAGTTCAATTGGAATCTCCCCAGGAACAACCTGTATCCATCACCCGCTGTCTTTTCTATGGGACTCCTTCTGAAAAGGGAGTGTCCATCTCCTTGGTACCCACCCTTCATGTACTGGTACATGGTGTTAAGGTCCCCCCTAAGCCTTCTCTTCTCAAGGCTGAACAAACCCAGTTCCCTCAGCCTTTCTTCAGATGTCAGGTCTTCTATTAATCCTTGTTATTAGCCTGTGGGTGATAAGAACCTTGGTCTAACATAGTTTGGCAAAGGTGGACAAAACGTGATGCTTGGTGCCATTAAATACCCCAGCACTTGTACAGAACTAAGTTGTACCGTAGAGGGGTGTGGATGTGCTCCCTGCTCACACTGCTGTGAGTGGGTTCTGGTGCACAACATGCCTGTTGGCATCTTCCTGTTGTTAGTTCAGCAATTGTGGTTTGAGAGAAGTGTCAGGAAATGGGAAAATATGTCCCAGTCAATGCTCTCCTTCTGTGAGGAGCTCAGTGACATCCCTGCTGGGGGTGAGTGATGTGGTCAGTGCTCAGGCTCCAGTGGCAGCGGCTTTGTAACTTTGTGTGTGACCCTAACACATCACTTAGGGACAAAGAGGCACCTTACCCTTTGTTCATTCCTCCTAAGTGAGACAGGTTCTAATTTCTTTCTACCTGTTACCATCCTTCACACTTCCACCGTGTTTTGTTTCTGGATGAAATGAAAAGGTGTGGTCATTTTTTAGAAGGAGCTAATGATCTACAGAAACCTGGACTTTAAGGTGAGAAGGGCTGATAATGTGCAGGAAGTCACACTGTGTGTTTCCAGGGAGCAATGGATTGTTCTTCTAATTCATTTGTTTCACCTTTTGCTAGTTAGACCCTGAGCATGGCTCTTGTAGAAGTGCTGGGTATCGTTCTGTATTGGTTTGATCTGCTTGTCTGTTCTGCTCTTTCTTTCCTTCTTTTCTTTTTTCTTTTCTTTTCTTTTCCTTTCTTTTCTTTTCTTTTCTTTTCTTTTCTTTTCTTTTCTTTTCTTTTCCCTTCCCTTCCCTTCCCTTCCCTTCCCTTCCCTTCCCTTCCCTTCCCTTTCTTTTCTTTTCTCCTTCTCCTTCTCCTTCTCCTTTTCCTTCTCCTTCTCCTTCTCCTTCTCCTTCTCCTTCTCCTTCTCCTTCTCCTTCTCTTCATCCATCATCTTTGAGGCATCAATACATCAAGCAGGAACCAGGACTAACCACAGTGCTTGATGACTTTGAGGATGTTTACTGTTCATCGTCCAATCTAACCCACTCATTTCTGACAACACACAAACCTGAGATCAGCTTTTTCATTTTCCTCTTTACATTCCTTCACGAAAGCCTTCTTTCCTTTGTAAGGATGCAGACTTGCCTGCCTCCATCCTTACACATGACCTTGAAGACAAAATCTACTCACCAAAGTGCAGTAGACCAGAGCAGACCAGGACCAGACCTTAAGGCAGCTGCTGTCAAAGCAGAAATAACAATCCAGAAGCAGGAAGCCAAATCCAAAGCAAGCATCTAGGAAAAGTCATGCCTAAGGATCATTTCTTCCTGTACTTTGAGTGATTTCTTTCCTTTCTGTTTCCTACAAGTACGTAATCATTGTGTAATGATCACCTCTACCTCTGACTGCTGATGATTCTGCTCCAGATTTCCAATGGCAAACTCAGATCGCAAATGGTTTTCTCCAGGAATGGTTCTTCTTTGTCACTTCTCACTCCACTAAATCCACCACCGACGGCCTCACACAAGACAAGCTTGGAGGCGGTTGTTGTCCCTTGGAACTGTTGTGATAAAACCTTGATACCGATGTTCCGTGGTATGAGCTTTCACCATTTACCAGAATCTGTCTGTAGTTTTATACAGGTGCTGTTCAAGACTGTGGTGTATGTGCTGTGCACATGGAAACGCATAATAAACGATAAACGTTTACAACCCCTGGCACCCTGGTATTGATTTGAGCTCTTTAGAAGGGGAAGCATCCCACAGGGAAAGACCCAAAAGTGCTAGTTCACTCTCCCGAAGACCGGGGAATCTTTGCACCTCTGCCAGCTACTTCCCGAATGACAGCCTGGATTTCTTACTCAGCTAAAGTTCCCCTGCCAAAGCTGGACAGTGTCCAGGAAGGCCCAGCTCCAGGGGCTCAGGAACAGATGCGCACGCTTGCATCTGCCACACGCGAGTGCTCTCGCTTGTACTATTTGTGTGGCTGGTAACAGCGGCAGCTTTCCCTGCAGCATCTAGTATCGATGACCAGAGGCACAGAACAGCTTTGGAGTTTGTGTGGCTGGATGTTAATGAAACGTGGCTGACTTCTTCTTGGCTTTAGGGAGTGCTGCTCTCTCTTCCTCTGGGAAGCAGGAGTACATTAGACTTGATATTAGGAAGAATTTTAGATTGATATTAGGAAGAATTTTAGATTGATATTAGGAAGAGTTTTTTCACAGAAAAGGTGGTCGGGCGCTGGAATGGGCTTCCCAGAGAGGTGGTTGAGTTGCCATCCCTGGATGTGTTTAAAGATCGTTTGGATGAGGTGTTGAGGCATCTGGTTTAGGGATGAACTTGTAAGGTAGAGCAGATGGTTGGACTCGATGATCCCAGGGGTCTTTTCAACCACAGTGATTCTGTGATCAATGCAAGAGACCTTAGGATTGCTTGACCTAAGATACTATCTCTTTCTACAGTTGTTGACTGTACTCACAGAAGTGACAAGAAGGGTTTTCTAGCGCAGCTTATGGCAAGAATCTTTTGCATGGTTCTATTTATAAATACACCTGTGCCCTTGTATGCACAAGAGTACAGCATCTCAGCTCTCTGCACTCTCAGTTTTACCCTCTTCCTAGGATTAGGGCAGGATACATAATGGAAATTATGACATCCAGATTTGATCTTACTCACCTTAAAGGCAAAGGTCCAGCTAAGCAAGTGCCGCAGAAAACAGAAAGCCAGGGGCCAAGATACACATTTCTCCATTTTCCACTGAGTGATGCTCTTCTTCCTGTTCCTAGAAAGGGGAAAGCCATGCTCCAGGCATGCTTAGTGCCCCAGCCATCCTCTGCCAAACATTTCATAGAATCATTCTGGTTGGAAAAGACCCCTGAGATTGTCATATCCAACCAACAATCAATTTCTTTGCACGAGAAGGAACTTCTTCCCAGTGAGGGTGCCAGAGCACTGGAAGGGGCTGCCCAGGGGGGTTGTGGAGTCTCCTTC
>JAOXOE010033526.1:0-10155 GCA_028565055.1 Phoeniculus purpureus
CCAGAGCCCCAGCCAGCCTGACCTTGAATGGCTCCAGGGATGGGGCCTCCACCACCTCTCTGGGCAGCCTGTTCCAGTGATCCCACACCCTCAGACTCAACAACTTTTTCCTCCTGTCCAGCCTCAGTCTGCCCTTTTCCAGCTTCAAACCAAGACCCCTCACCCTATCGCTCCCTGCCCTTGGGAACAGCCTTCCCCAGCCTCCTGATAGCCCCTGTCAGGGACTGGGAGGTCACTATAGGGTTCCCTCAGAGCCTTCTCTCTCCAGGAGATGTCTGCAGGTTCTTTTTAGTCCTCAGCCATGTTCCATGTAGCCCAAGTGACATCACAGGGTGGCTTTCTGCCTCTTTCCACATTACTTTCAAATCAGCCCTAAGTTTAGAAAGTGTTTAGAAAGGTTTGATTTGGTAGTTGGCAGTTTGGGTTGCAGACATCATTTGTATTTCTTTCTCGGGTTGGATATTTTTAGACCCATGACCTTTTGGGTGGGTGATTCATGCTGATTTAATTTTTTCCAGCTGGAACATTTTCACTTCAGCTGATAGAACTGCAGTGAAACTACTACTTTTGCCATGAGCCCGGCCACTACACACCTCATGTGCGCTCATGTTCGATTTTACTGGAAGTAAACGGGTTTTATTTGAGTCTTTATTTTATCCCAACGGGGCAGCAATAACCTTTCAGGAAAAAAAGGAGTATTAACAATTATTCAAGCAAAAGCACTCAGATGCTAGAGCTACCTGCCACAGAGCAGAGAATCATAGACTCATTCAGGTTGGAAAAGACCCCCGGGATCATAGAGTTCAACCATCAACCTTACTCTACAAGTTCACCTCTAAACCACATCCCCCAACACTACACCTAAGTGACAGGGATGTATTTAAACATCTGGAGATGTTTAAAACCTGCTAGCACATGTTCTTGTGTGACTAGATCTAGAGGATCTTGCTGTGGTGGGGAGATTGGGCTGGACGATCCTTCAAGGTCCCTTCCAACCCATAATGTTCTGTGATTCTGTGATTCAATGATAATCAGTGAATCATTGAGGTTTGAAGAGCCCTCCAGTCTGACCAGAACCCCAATCCTACCCTGCCCACTAACCCCTGCTCTCCAGGGGCCACAGCTACTTGTGTTTTGAACCCTTTCATGGATGGTGACTCCCACTTTCATGGGCAGCCTGTTCCAACCCTTGACCACTCTGTCAGGGAAGAGATTTCTCCTGATGTCCAGCCTAACTGTCCCCTGGCACAACTTGAGGCTGTTTCCTCTCGTCCTAACGCTGGTGACTGGGGAGAAGAGATTGACCCCAATTGTGTGATGCTAATCCTGGAAGCAGATAGTCACTTGTTAATTCCTAATCTCTGTCATTAGTTCAACTGCTAGAGAAAACTCATCTGGGGAGCAGGACCTGTCCCCTCTGATTTGAGTGACACTCCCACACTGTAAATAACGAACATCCAAAACAAATAGTCTGCTAGCCATCTACAACACACATGTTTCTGTAAGAAATCCTTCCACAAACAGATCAGAGTGGTGTTTGCACGTGTAGGACACCAAGCTAGCTTGTGGGATCATCTTCAGAGTGAACAGATAACAGAAACTGCCTTAATCCGTAGCAGAACAAAAACATGAGCCATCATTTGTGTCAGTGAGAATCACAGGATCCCAGACTGGCTCCGGCTGGAAGGGACCTCAGAGCTCATCTACTCCATCCCCTGCTGGGGGCAGCGATGCCCCTCAACCAGGCTCAAAGCCTCATCCAGTCTGGTAGCCACAATGCTCAGCACTTCTCAAACTTCATTTTCTAGGGAAAGCCTCTGCTCAATCCCACAGAGCAACAACCAAACACTGTTTGGTGCCTAGAGAGCACCTGGGACCTGCCTTGTGGCAGCAGCTGGGAGCACTCTGGGGTCAGGGTCAGTGAGCAGAAGAATGTTTGCTCGGTCCCTGGCTGTGTTTTCAGAGCGGCTGCGGAGAACAAAGTGGCCCCTTTCATGTGCAGGACCAAGGTTCTGCAGGTTAGTTCCTTTCTGATTACCATCTCGAGCCTAGAAAACAGAAGTATTTCACTTCATTCAAACATTTCACCCCAGATGCCAGCAGAACGTTTCCCATGGCCTTTGGCAGGAAGGGAAGGATGGCAGAACCTACACAGTTTGAACTTGACTCTCCTCAGCCTGGGACAGCGTTTATCTGGCAAGAAGGGTCTGTCCCACCAGTCCTCCCAAACAGGCTGCACAGTTCGTTACCCCCTCAATACAAGTTTAGAGACTGAAGGCATCTGCAGGACCTTTAGCACATCATCAGATCTTGTCTCACTCCATTAAAAGGAAAGAGAAAGAATAAGAATATCTGGAACATGGATTCTGAGTGCAAACCTCTACCCTTCCAGCAAATCCGCTACCATCGCACAACTTTTTCAGTCCTAAGCGTGAGTTGCACAGTAATCCAGGGTGTGGGGAGAAAATTCAGTCGAAAGGAGGGTTAATTTAGACAGCTGAGTTCAAAATACTTGGGTGGTTCCCCACAGACCACCTTGTGTTTTGTGTCCAACGTGAAAGGAAGCCAAAGCTAATTACAGACACAGCACTGGGCAAGGAAACAAATCCATCTCTGCCCTTCTGAGCTCTCACATCTGCCAGTCAACAGCTATGGCTGTTCCTATTTGTTCCCTAGGGCCACAGGTTAAAACCAGCTACGACAGTAGAGGAGGTGCTGAGTTGTGTAAAGGCACCCCATTTCTGTGCTCACTGCAAAGCCGCTCATTAAGCCAGCACTAAGACACAGAAAGCACCAGAACTCCCTACCTGAAGGTCTCGTTTGCAACAAGATAAGGAGCAGAGGAAATGGGGTCGGGTTGGATTGGATCTCAGGAAAAACTTCTTCTCAGGAAGAATGGGGAGGCCTTGGAACAGGCTGCCAAGGGAAGGGTGGAGGCAGCGTCCCTGGAGAGGTTCAACAACTGGGCAGCCAGGGTGTTTCAGGAGATGGGTTAGTGGTTGAGGGCTGTAGGGTGGATGGTTGGACTTGATGATCTTGAAGGTCTTTTCCAACCTTGATGACTGCATGGCTCTGTGAGACAACACAGCGGTAACGAATGAGTAAAACCCTTAAGACGGCCCAAGCTCTGCCCCTTGCAGATCATTACAGCCCTGCTGCTAAAGCCAGTAGCCTAGAATTAGGCCACCCCCGAACTCTTTAAATGTCCCACATGCAAGGATTAGCACAGACAAAAAGCCTCTGCTGCTATTTAAGCCTGAATGATGAACATCACGGTGCTGGGGATTTTCCTCCTGGCTTTTTCCAGCGAGCTGGCTGCTGACTGGGTTGTAGGGAAAAGAGGACAACGTCCCAAGCCTTTGATAGGGGCGTTCTTTCAGCAGCTGGCCAAAATCAGAACCAGGAGTTAGGAGGATAGAGATTGAGTTTTAGTAGCTCCCCACAGACTTTCAAACATCTGCTTGTGATTCTGGAGATCAAACAAGAAACAAGAAATAAATAGGCAGCACATTAAAGGAAATAGATGGAGGAAATCCCATTAGATGTGTAACAGGCACCCTCGTGCCAGAAGCCAGCAGCATCTGCTGGCACTGCCACTGCTCCAAACAGTGTGAAACACACCCTGCTCCTTCTGAGCAGGGCCTGAGCGCTCCTGTGGTGCAGTTGGTGTATTGGATTTGAATTACAGAGTAAATAACTGACAAACTAACAGAAGGAAGGGCAAAGAGACAACAATCTTGTCTGAGAAAACACTGCACAGTCCCTCTAGCCATCAACTGCAGCGGGTGTCTCTCGCCTTTCGCAGAAAGAAATGCTCCGATGAAGCATTTCCACTGCATAAATGGATGAGGGTGTGATCACTGCTTCATCCTGATCTGCCTCCCAATACTCGTCTGCGGAGAGAAGTGTTTTCATACAGGACAAAACGCAGCTCCCAGCTGCATTCAGTCAGGAAATGGCTTTCGTAGCTCACAGCTCCACACCAGGCAAAGATCTCAGCAGCTGGGTAAATACATCCTGCTGCCTGTCAATTCCACATCCAAAGGCTGCCAATGTCACCGAACGAGGAAGCTGCGGCAAATACCGTCGGTGGGAAGCGCAGTCGCTGTGTCATGGATAATTCATAGGCTACAGATGAAAAGGATCATGCTGGCTTCTCTCACGACCTATCCCAGGGTCTGTTTTCAGCACAGAAAGCCCAGTGATTGAGCAGAAAGGTGGGCAGCGAGGCGCTTGGGTACGTGCTGTAGTGCAAACGTGTGCACGGGCTTAGCACCAGGGTACCGGCGGCTTTAAACCACTTGTTTTAGATGATAAGTTTTAGCCTGGGAAAAAGCTGCTTCAGCATCCGCGGCTGCATTTAAAGGCCCAACTATTGAAACTAAGAGAGAAATAAAACCCAATGAAAGGCTTTGTTAGAAATGCTCCTCCAGATTTGGGCTTAAAATAGCACTTTCAAGGATTAGTCTGCAGTGTTTCGCTGTGTTGGTCCTGTAGCTCAAGATGTTTACACGCAGCTCAGACATTCAGATCATATCTTCATGGCATAAGGTGCTGCCGCCAAGGGATGGCAGCGTTACTGCTGACTGCATTCACCTCGGGAAGGGGAACAGAGCAGCTGTTAGCACAATCCTACAGCACCAAAGCTAAATCGCCCCCCTTCCCACCTCCCCAGAGAGCCTGGGCGGACATATGTGACTGAAAATCCCATTTACATCAACTCATCTGAATCTAAGCAGGCAACAGCAGGCATGAAAATGTTCTTAAAGGAGGCACCATCTCTTTCCTGAAGAGCACACAGCTCTGACACAGAGCTCAGCATCCCCTTCCACCCCTCTGTGGTGATTCCTCCCCACCGTATCTGGCCCAGCTCCCATCTGCACTGGGATGCTGCTGCTTCTCGCTTTGCTCCCTTCTGTACCCTGCCAGAGCTCCTCTTGAGGGAACTTGGGCACCCAGCACCTCTCCCACTCTCCACGTGCCTCTGGCATGCCCATTAGCTTCTGTTGGGCAAAACAGCCTGAAGAGCCCTGGCACACAGAGCCATCCTTAGGCTAGCTTCACTTAATCCTTTCAGCCAATGGCTAGTCCACTGGGAGAAGAGCTAGCAAATGGAAAGATCAGAGTGGAAGGCCAGGCTCGGGCTGACGGCTCCGCTGTTCAGCTGCAGCTAAGGGACCTCAGCAGCTGCAAGGCTTTCAATCGGTAGCAGGGGCTATAAACTAAGGCACAGGACGGAAGGAAGGAAATGTGGAGAACAAGGAAAGATGAACTGTTCCGCTTCTTTTGCAAATACAGACTTTGATTTAATGCTCCAGATTACTAACTCGGGTTGTTTGGTTCCAAGCGCTGGGATCAGTCAATGCTTCCCCTGAACGAGTCTGAATGAAATGTTCTTTCCCTTGCAGAGCTGACATCAAAGTACACAGCAATATTAATGACAAGGAAAGGCAAAAGAATCCCTAATCCACAAGAAAAAGACACCAAAGTAGCACAGTCTCCACAGGAACTACAGCAAAGCCTGTGCTTTGCAAGTGTCTCAGTGGTGTCACCATCATAGAGCTCAGCCTGCAGCCCCTGCAGCACAAGGGGCCATGTGCTGCCCAGCCTAGGAAGGGGAAAGGAGGGTGTGAGAGCCCTTCCTTAAATGCCTTTCTTCTAAAAGAACATTTCAGTCTCTGAAGCTAAACAAGCCAGGGCTCCAATCTACAAGACACTCAGAGCTCTGCCCATTTATATGCTAAACAGCAACGAGGAAATGCTACAGTCATCTATATGTTTCTTCGGGAGCGGTTCTGACGTAGTGTTCTCTGCCCTATTATCATAAATACAGACCTGTTCTGTAGTGTAGGCAGAAAAAATGCCATTCAACAGCTCTTTTACGTAAACCCCCTCCCAAGCCACAAAGGACAGCTGCCAGTGAGCGCTCAAACCTTTCATCAAGCACGGAAACACCATAGATGTTCTTCAGCTCCTGCTTCTTGTGCAGCACTGCCTCTGACGGGTGTGAGCTCTCAAAATGTCCACGTTTTCTTCACTGGTTGAAGGCATCAGTGAGTGAAAAAGCCTTAGAAATGCCCCACAAATTCTGCTGCCATAGGAGTGTTCTGTATGTCTTTGTGTCACTAGCCCAGCTCCCGAGTCTCATCACTACACACAGCAGGGGAATGGGAATGGCCGTTCCCTCTTCTCAGTGGCAACAAACTCCTAACTCTTGATGATGAGGAAGTGCTCAGACATTGCAGCAGCACTGTTCTTGCAGGAATACCTATGGCAAGTCCTCCATGGGACAGCAACGTGTCCCTGTACCCAAGAGGGCCAGTGGTACCCTGGGGTGCATCAAGACTGTGTCTGGCAGGTGTAGGAGGTTCTCCTCCCACTCTGCTCTGCCCTGGTGAGACCACAACTGCAGCACTGTGTTCAGGTCGGGGCTCTGCAGTTGAAGACAGACAGGGATCTACTGGAGAGAGTCCAGAAGAGAGCTATGAGGGTGATGAAGGGACTTGAGCATCTCCCCTGTGAGGAAAAGCTGAGAGCTGCGGCTGTTTAGTCTGAAGAAGAGAAGGCTAGGAGGAATTTCACTGATGTCTGTAAATATCTGAGGGGTGGGGATCAAGAGGAAGGGGTCAGTCTCTTCTTGGTGGTGCCCAGTAATAGGACAGGGGATAATGGGGATAAGCTGGACCATGGGAAGTTCCACCACAACATGAGAAGAGATTTCTCTACAGTGAGGGTGATGAAGCCCTGGCCCAGGCTGCCCGGAGAGGCTATGGAGTCTCCTGCTCTGGACACTTTCAAACATCCCCTGGATGCAGCCCTGTGTGACCTGATGTAGGGGATCCTACTCTGGCACGGGGGTTGGACTGGATTATCTCTGGAGGTCCTTTCCAACCCTTGACATTCTCTGATCCTATGACTCTACAGACAAACCAGTGCATCCAAAACACACAAACACAAACACTATCTTGTGAGGTCAATTATAAATTGTAGAAGAATAAGCGATGCCATCAGTGTGTTCCCAACCGGTGTCAGTTTTGTCACGCTGACTCAACTGAAGGAATCACACAGCCTTACTTGCTGAAGACACTTGCATCATAAAGCCCTATCTTCTTTATGATGATGGTAGCCTTCCTATCCTGAAAGATAGCCTTTCCTTGTCATTAATATTGCTATATACTTTGATGCCATCTCTGCAAGGGCAGTGGAAAGAACACTTTCTTTAGGTATCTAAGAAATCACCATATCTGGCTTTCTTAGGTGTAAGAAATTACAGGCATTAGACACCTAAATGATCAAAATCAGACCTGGCATCTCTATTTCCCTTTAAACCCTCCTGCCCTGGCATAACTGGAATAGCACTGGAAACGGGAAGGAGGCAAGGGAGGAGCACAGAGGTAAAGAACGGGAGCAGCAGGCACGATTATTGTCAGTGAGAATTAGCTGGTCAATCTTTCTGACCGCAAAGCAATTTAATTTGGCCCTTTACCGCATCCATTTTCTCTGATTAATTTTAATGATGTCAGACATGTCCCTAGGTGCTGCAAGTCTGCGGGATGTTGTCCAAGTCTTTAACTGAAGGTCCTGCATCCGCCACCCTGGTGAGGCTGCAGGTGGAAGCATCTGGAGCCCTGACAGTTCCCAGCGGTGCAGGTGATAATGTGGAAGGTGTTGGGACCTGATTTACTGGTCAGCTCTCAGCAGCTGCTGCCTCTTGCTGACAGCATTAATCCAGGGCTAGACATGGAGATGTTTGGAGAGTGAGAGGTGTTTAATGAAACTGCAGGTCTGTGAGCTTTCTGTCCAGGGTGTTTATTCAAGCAGAGCACACGTCTGTGGGACGCTCAGAGAAAGAATTGTCTGTACACAGAAGATGACAGTAGCTTGAGCCATCTGCACACAAAGTGACTCCACTTGCTGTGGAAAAGTTTGTGTTTTCTGACTCCTCTTGCAGGAAGTCTGCTGTGCTGTCACCACCACATACAAACTCTGTCTGAGAAGTTCACTGCCTGTTCCTGTGACCAGGCTCAGCACCGCAGCTCATTCCTGACTGTTCCGTTGCTTTGCTTTTAAATCACATCAAGTACTGTTAAC
The DNA here is from genome assembly GCA_028565055.1 of Phoeniculus purpureus. NCBI lineage: Eukaryota > Metazoa > Chordata > Aves > Bucerotiformes > Phoeniculidae > Phoeniculus > Phoeniculus purpureus. The sequence goes on from JAOXOE010033526.1 coordinate 8,092, forward strand.
AAAATAAAGCCAGTTTCAAAAAACGAAGCTTAAAATAACCTTAAATAAGAAATGAGAGGTTCTGCTCTTAATTTTTCTTCTTTTGGATGTCTACCTCCACCTGCTGCTTCCACATCTAAAGCTCAGGAATAAGTGGAGCAGTCGAGAATAACTGCACCTTTGTAAGCGTGAAATCAATTCAGTAGTTGGAAATTTATTCACTGCAGAGCCTCCTTTTGCCCCAGTTTTGTACTCTGTTCCTTCTAGGTTTCCTTCTACATAAGAATTTTATGGAAATCAAGTTCCTCAGTAATTTTAGGAGGAAATGCTTTACAGTGAGGGTGCTGAGGCTGCCCAGAGAGGCTGTGGCTGCTCCATCCCTGGCAGTGTCCAAGGCCAGTTTGGATGGGGCTCTGGGCACCCTGGTCCGGTGAGAGGTGTTGCTGCCTATGGTAGGGGGTTGGCACTGGGTGAACTTTCAGGTCCTTTCCAACCCAAACCAGCCTGTGATTCTACATTTGAGAGCAAGAAACTGATAAACGAGGCTGCACAACTTCCTTCTTCTGACAGCATCTTCTTTAACTGCTTACAAATCAGGATGAGAATTAAGAAGTTAGAGGATGGATTTGGGGACAACAGGGATTTCCATCTGGTCTCCATGCCACCACATCTGATGTACAGCACTGCATTCAATGCATTAAGAATCCATCATTGGAAACTTAGCTGATCTTTTCTGGAAACCTGGTAGGGAACCACAGAACACAGACACACAATAATACAATAGAATCACTGTAATCGAGTAACCACAGAGTATAGGTCCAGGGTGACAGCACTGGAAGGGGCTGCCCAGGGCAGTCGTGGAGTCGTCTTCTCTGGAGACCTTTCAAACCCGCCTGGCTGTGTTTCTATGTGACTGGATCTAGGGGATCCTGCTGTGGCAGGGGAACTGGACTGGATGATCTTTCGAGGTCCCTTCCAATCCCTAACGCTCTGTGATCTCATCCTCTACTGGAACACAGCCCCTTCTCTCTATGTCCTGAGGACCAAGCTGCTGTGTGAATCACGAAGCAGTGATAGTTTATTTCAAGCAAAACCAAACCCAAAGTATTGAAGTTATTGTTCTGTAACAAGAAATGTCTGGTTTATAATTCATCCAGGAATAGAGCGCTTTTCTCCATGGAAATGAAGGAAGTAGATGTTTAGATTCAGTCCCTTAATTCAGGACTAACACAGCACAGATGCAACAGGCAAGGGGAAGGACATCCACCAGCATCCTCAGCGCCGGTGTTTCTTGACTCTTGGCTGTTCAAACCCAGCGTGAGTTTAACCACTGGTTTTTGTTTAGGAAAGAAATCAGACAGACAAGGAATTCTGTCTTTCCAGAAGTGAGTGCAATGAATACAACTATCTTTCTAGAAGGAATAACCCAAGCCCTGCAGCTCCTGCAGGAGCAGCTGTGGAATAATCCAGGGATACTGGCAGTGGGCTGACAACACAAATTAAGGTAATTAAGGTGAGTTGTCAAATCCTCCCCAGCTAGACTGGCAATGTCATGGTTTGAACAGCCTGTTCTCTGAGAAAGAATTTACTCAAAATACTGTAGGTGAGAACAAAAGGCTTCAAGGCTATTGTGTGTTCCTCTGCAAGGGTGGGCGGCTGTTTCTGCACTGACTCCAGAGACATTTCAAGCTGGTTTGGGAACCTCTGTGCCCTTTGACTGGGGAAGTCACTGTCCCCCTATACTAGGCACTGGTTTGGATTGGAAGGGACCTTAAAGATCATCCAGTTCCAACCCCCCAGCACAGGCAGGGACACCTTCACTACAGCAGGTTACTCATGGCCCCAGACAACCTGCCCTTCAACACTTCCAGTCATGGGGCAGCCACAACTGCCTTGGGCAAACTGGTCCAGCATCTCCCCACCCTCACAGCAAAGAATTTCTTCCTCATGGCCAACCTCAATCTCCCCTCTTCAAGGCTGGAATCCTTTCCCCTTGTCCTCTCACTAACACTCCTGTCAAAAGCCCTCCCCCAGCTTTCTTGGAGCCCCCTTCCTTCAGAGATTGGGAAGCTGCTGGAAGGTCAC
>JAOXOE010033527.1:0-10153 GCA_028565055.1 Phoeniculus purpureus
TCCTGCTGTGGCAGGGGGATTGGACTGGATGATCTTTCGAGGTCCCTTCCAATCCCTAATGATTCTGTGATTCTGTGGTTCTTTTTTTGGTTTTTTTGATAGCCTGGATGTGTAAACACTACTGAAGTGGATATAAAAAAATCTTCACGAATGAGAAATCCACATAAAACAAGGAAGGTAAGTACTGTTACTATATCAAAAGTAGGAGATGGAGGTAGTTTATAGTATGAGGTTCTATGTTTTCTTAAAAGACTGCTTTCTTATAATTGGGAGAAGAAATACATGAGAAGACTCATTTCCTAAGCTCTTAACTGAATTAGCATTAATGAATTTGCTAGCCCTAAGGAAATGCTGTCACATAAGAAAGACTTTGGAGAAATGTAAAGAAGAATATAAAAATAAAATTCACGTGTGCATGCTTTGTTTGTGTTGCTTAATAGATTGAACGAAGCATGTGAAAATGTTCCTGCCAGGAATTAAGGGAAAACAAATTGAAAATGCAGTGTCAACTGTAATAGCAGATTGTCTTGTGCCGGTCTTGGTGAAAAAGGTGTCTCTACTTTCCAGTTATGCTACATATGGATGACCAGAAATTCCACTAAGACACGAACAGTTTACATTTTCTGGGGATGTGTAAATGGTTGGGAAGACCACTTGTTTCCTGATCCTTTGTATCATACAAGCAGATTGACTTCAGCTTTAAAGTACTTCTGAGGTGTATTTCCATGCCAATCCGTGGAAAAATAAAGGACAGTGGATTTAGAGAAAGTTTTAACCTAGCTTATTTATGGTAGTCAGAGGTCCAGATGAGCACATTTGGCACAACATTAATTGCAGTTTCTTTAGAAAAAGGTTGTCTTGGCTAACTTCTTGAGCACTCTACTAAAACATCAGTTACTGCAGGTGTGTGTAGAAAGAATTGTTTGATAACATTTCTAATTGGTCTGTGGTTTTTTTGCCTAGTCTGTGTATGGCTTACAGAATGACATTCGGAGCCACAGCCCTACCCACACACCAGCACCAGAGACTAAACCACCTACAGAAGATGAACTACACCAAGAGGTTTGAAAAGTGGCTACAAATATGTACTTTTAAAAGAACTTTTTTTAGGGGAGAGTAGGTGTTGAATCCAAATATTGTAACTGGGAAGTCCATCAAAGCAGATGTAGTAAAGGTTTAGTAAAACTGTTCTTTGTTATGTGGCAGGGGGATTGGACTAGATGATCTTTCGAGGTCCCTTCCAATCCCTAACATTCTGTGATTCTGTGACTTACTTAGGTACTTAACGTCTGTTAAACCTGATGGTTTTTAAATCTTGCATTAAAGAGCTCAAAGCTTCTTTGCACACTGAAGTAAAAAAGCTTTTGTAGCTGTTGAGGCAGTAGACATCTTGCTCTTCCTTTCAACCCCAATTCAAGGTTTGGGGTTACACTTACCTCTCCGTCCACGCACATACGGTTCACCCCCTTATCTACTGTTAATCCTTCATTAATCTTTCCCGAGGTGTTGGAATTGGGAGAAGGTAAATGCCTCAAGAGTTAGTAGTTGTCTTCAAAAACCTTTAAAAAAAGCTAATTGGATTTCTGTTGAAGCTTTAGAGAAAATGCTATATTGCGTCTTTTTTTTTTTTTTTGCCTCTGTCTGATCTTTTTGTTGGAAAATTCTATGTGTTTTAGACCTACACTGCTGCAATGCTTGTTTAATTCCATTATATTTCTTTTTTATGCCTTAGGATAAATTAAGGTTAAATTAGAGCCCTAATAAAAAAGTCATGGAAATAGAGTCAAGCAATGTATTACTCATAAAACTCTTTGCTTTCCTTTCTTGCAGATTAAGCACTGGCAAATGCAATTAGACAGGCATAGATTAAAAATGTCAAAAGTTGCGGAGAGGTGAGTATATTGCACATTTTCTGGGATTTGTGGCTAGACTGATAACGATTGGGAAAATGTCAGTATGAAATAGCATCAAGGAAAGAGAGACGGGGGAATTCTCGTGTCATAGAGAAAGCTGATGAGAGTTTACTTTAAGTGGGAGGCATGAAGTTCTTTTACTGATAAATAAAGATATTCCATGACACGCTTCTCATAGACCACAGAGTCACTGAAATGGCCTCTGACCAAGAGGATACAAGTTTCGCCTTGTGTTGGTGGGGATACCAAATAAAAATCGGTCTGGGGTGACCTGACATTTCTAAAGGGTAGCCACTAATAAATCAGGAAAAAGGCTTTGGAAGGACTGATTAGAACCTAGGTAGAGAAGAGGTGGAAAAAATGAATGGTCTGACTTACACATCCAATAAAGAGATAGTGAAAATTGCAGTAGATTGAGCTCTATAAGACTTAGTAAAGGAAATTAGGCCAAATGCAAGTGGTTCTTCATCCTTTCATATACATTTGTGCATGTCTAGTTATAGGAGGTTCCACATCAAGATGAGAAGGAACAACTTCTCAGTGAGGGTGACAGAGCACTGGAATGGGCTGCCCATGGGGGTTGTGGAGTCTCCTTCTCTGGAGATGTTTAAAACCCTCCTGGATATGTTCCTGGGTAACTTGGTCTAGATGGTCCTGCTGTGTCAGGGGGATTGGACTAGATGACCTTTCGAGGTCCCTTCCAATCCCTAATGATTCTATGATTTTATGTTACTTGATGAAAGCAAATATGCCGTAAAAGAAGTTGCCTGCTTTAATTTGTCAGTGCCTAGAGGGGTGCTAAAACAACCTGTTTGCCAGTACTAGTAAGGTCTGTAGATTATTTGATTTCAGTTCTGTGCCACCTGCCCTTCTTAAGGGGTTGACATCTGAAAGTTTTGAGCAAACCTATTTTAGCCTGAGCTTGTAACTGAGTGATGAGTTCTGAGGTTACCATGGTTTGGCTGATGCAAGGAAAGCTGTTAATGGGGGTAACCTGATCAGCTTTTTTCACCTCCTGACATGACAGTATTTGATGCTTTTTGTTTTACCAGTCTATTAGCTTATACAGAGCAATATTTGGAATATGATCCTTTCCTTGTGCCCCCTGATCCCTCAAACCCTTGGATATCAGACGACACCACTTTCTGGGAACTGGAGGCCAGGTATATAATTTTATTTCTTTTTTATGCCATGGGACTGTAACAAGCTTTTGATGAAACGAGAAGACTGCAGAGAGAAGTACTGTAGGAAAATACTGGAGCCGAAGGACAATGCAGCATCCTTTTGGTCTTGGAATTGATGATCTTAAAGGTCTTTTCCAACCAAAGAGATTCTGTGATTTGATCTTTCCAACTTTCCAGTTTCATAAAATGGGGAGAGTTATGGATGAATAAATCTGTGTAAAAAGTTACAGTGATCAGTTTCAAGAGTTCAGGGTTCAAGTGGGTGAGTGGTGGGGGGAAGACACTTTTTAAAATCTGAGAACATTTCCTGGTTGGAAATTAGCTGAATCCCTTATAAGTACTAACACTTGGTTGTTCATCAATAAACATTGCACAGAGATGAACAATCGAGAAGGTGAGAAATCAGTGGTTAGGACTTAGTTTAAATTATGAGCAGTATGAACAGAGAGTATTAGAATACTGAAGTATTGCTGGTTGTTCTGTTGCTTTTTCCTTCTACAGCAAAGAGCCAGGACAGCAGAGGGTGAAAAGATGGGGATTTGGCATGGATGAAGCTTTGAAAGACCCAGTGGGAAGAGAGCAGTTTCTCAAATTCCTGGAATCAGAATTCAGTTCTGAAAACCTAAGGTAAATGAGAGAGTCTTCATTTTGTAATAGCTTGTAAGATACATTGGGGTGCTGTGGGGTTTTTTCTTTGATGCCTTTCCTTCCAGTTTTTCATAGAATCATTAGGGATTGGAAGGGACCTTGAAAGATCACCTAGTCCAATCCCCCTGCCACAGCAGGACCACTTAGGCCAAGTTGCACAGGAACACATCCAGGCTTTTTTTTTCCGACCTGTTTCAGAATCTGTTTATGAAGACTGCCACCTGGTCACTTCATTAGTGAAATGATACAGATTTAATTATTTAATGTCTTCCTCAAAAAATCCAAGTGCAAAAATGAAATTTGAAAAATCAGAATGATACCAAGAAAAGGAAAAGTATTTTTTCATTATAAAAGTATCCTGGTAATTCATTATGCAAAGCAGCTGTTCAAACATCACCCTACCAGCCCAGTGTGTGCTGCATTTGCTCTGTTGTTCTGTGATTAATTTGTCCTCCTCCCAGCTAGACTGTCACCCACATAATCCCCAGAGCTTTCTTCTAATCCTATTTACACCGCTAACCACAGGCAAACTGCAGGTGACTGATCCAGAAAAATTCCACACAGAGATTTGTTCAGAGCAGATTCCTCTACTCTTTGGTCTCTCTCTCTCTAGATTCTCATATTGGCATTATAAAACACACTGTCTGAGCAACAGTGAATATGAAATTAAACCTCTCCCTCTAGATTCTTATATTGGCATTTTAAAATGTCTCAGTGACAGTGAATATGAACTTAAAGACTGTCTCTGGGAAGGATCAGCCACTGAAACCTGTCTCACAATCTCAGAATTATTATGGTTATAAATTCTCAGGCTGTAGGGAAATCAATCCACCGTTAGGCTCACACAGTAAAGTCAGGTCAGAGAGCAGGAATTTGTCAAGTTTTCTTTTTTTCTTGATGGCTTCAAGCAATACTGCTGAATGAATTTCAATTTGTCACTGCAGCCGTTTGGTTTCTTGGGGTAGTTTTAGAAGGTTTGATGGCCACCTTGAGAAAATCAGTGTTTTCCATCCATCTCCCTATTGCAACAAAGTGAACTGAAGTTGGTAGCTGGCTCTTGTCCTTTTACAGAGCTAATCATGATATGATTTACCAGCACCACCAAACCTACGGTGAGATGAACAGCTGGGCCACAGAGAAATTCAGTATTATTTAATTACAGTAATTAGGTAAATATTTTAATAATTAAAAGATATGTTGCCCATCTCTTTTAATTCTAAATTATTATGGCTTTAGTGAAAGAAATGCCAAAAATGTGAGATGATGGGGCTATCAGACACACTTTAATAGTATTTCTACTCTGTCCTGGTGAGACCACATCTGGAATATTGTGATCAGTTCTGGGCCCCTCAATTCAAAAAGGACACAAAACTGCTGGAGAGAGTTCAACACAGAGCCACAAAGATGATGAAGGGAATAGAACACCTCCCTTGTGAGGAAAGGTTGAGGGAGCTGGGTCTCTTGAGCTTGGAGAATAGGATACTGAGGGGTGACCTCATTCATGTTGATAAATATGTCAAGGGTGGGTGTGAGGAGGATGGAGCCAGGCTCTGCTCAGTGTCATCTAGTGGTAGGACAAGGGGCAGTGGGTACGAGCCTGGAACATAGCAGGTTCCACGTCAATCTAAGAAGGAAGCTCTTCCCAGTGAGGGTGACAGAGCCCTGGCAGGGGCTGCCCAGAGGGGTTGTGGAATCCTCTTTTCTGGAGACATTTAAAACCCACCTGGACATGTTCCTGTGCAACTTGGTTTAGGTGATCCTGCTGTGTCGGGGGATTGGACTAGATGATCTTTCGAGGTCCCTTCCAATCCCTGATGACTCTATGATTCTATGATAAGCTTGATCTGGGATCTGCTGAGAGCTGAGCATGACATTCAGGTCAGTTCATGGGACAGAAGATGTCTTGCAGCTGTGCTAATTACCTGGCAAGGCCACCTTCGATTTGAAAGTAATCCAGCTGGAGGACATAATCTCCAGATGTTATACAACATGTGTTTCACTGTTTCATGTGAGTGGATGTCCATCTCTCATACGCTACACACTCTCACTCAGCTCTGTGTCTGGTGTGTGGCAACCCAAATCTGGGAGAGAAGACAAGGCTGACACCCAGCTGCTCAGATCTCTTTACATTACTGCATATTTTCCAGAGGGGGTCTTCGTGGTAAAACCAAACTGTCACCAACAGGAAAGACAAGAGTTTCGTTTTTCATCCTACTCATTTCCACCAAGTAGCACCAAGTTTGTGTGCCTTATTGACCAGAAAATGCAGCTGGATTCTTGTCCCCTTCCCTGCCCCTACCCTTGTGCACTTTGTGGTGTTTGCTACAGGATTGCAGGAGCTACAGGAGTCATCGCTTGCTTTGGTCGTGGCTCATGAGGCAGAGCTGTGAAAAGGGGACAGGGAGCTCTTTTTCATTTGAGACCCCATGCTGAGGTCTTGCAGACTCCATTTCAGCTTCATCTGTGCTGCTGGTTGCCATGAGATGCTCAGAAAAGTTATTTTTGAAACTGCGAGAGGTGGCACCTTATTTTTGGCATTTCCTCACTTTGCCTATTTGACTGTAACTCCCTGTGGGAGGAGGGCACGCGTTTGTTCTTGAAAGATCAGTAAATAGATTCAAATGTTAAAATGTGTGTTGGCTGTGACGTGAGAACTTTAGACATAACACACCACAGAAATCGCATCTTCTTCCCACTTTTATGGAGGTTTCTGCATTTAGGGCCCACATTTTTCCATAGGGTTTGTGGATGCTAATGCTAGAAAGGTAAAATCAAAATAATCTGCCCAAGACCTGGTATTCAGTCTGTAAGGATGTGTCAGTACAGCCTGCCTATTCTACACTGGAAGCTGAATGTTTCCTCAAATAAGTGACTTTTATCTCCCATCTATTTCCCATAATAGAGTATAAGATACTGTATGGAAACAGTTTGCCCGCACAAGAAAAGAGCATCTTAAGGTGTATTTGTGGTGACTTTCAGAAGCACTGGCAGTGATATAATGGAACAAACAAATGTGACAAGCTTTGAGCTAGATCCTCAGGATGTCTGCAGGGTGACAGAAAATTGTGTTTACAAAGAATATTCTTCCCTTTCATTTCTCTGTGCCTTACCTGACTTAGATATACATGAGTAATCAGTTAGTCCCAGAAGATACATTTGAAGGAGTTAGCACTGCAGGATATACACTTTTTAAATGCAAATATCAAAAGCAGCTTAAGGAAACCAAAGTAGGTTGCCCAGATTTGACAGTGAACTGGTTTGTGAGTGGTGCAGGTTTAGCATTTGAGTTACGAGGTCTGTATCCTTACTGCATTGCCATCAGATTCTCAGGATACATAGAACAGTTTCGGCTCGAAGAGACCATCAAGATCATGGAGTCCAACCTTTTCCCAGCCCTATCAGCACCTCTAAACCCTGTCCCCCAACGCAACATCTACCCTTCTCTTAAATACCTCCAGGGATGGGGACTCAACCCCCTCCCTGACAGGCAGCTGTTCCAGTGCCTGACAACCCTTTCAGGAAAGAGATTCCTCCTGACATCCAGCCTGAACCTCCCCTGGTGTGTCAGAGGCAAGAGCTCTGTTTCACCGATCTAAAGCAAAACCAACACTAGAAGTACCTCCTAAAGACCTTGCAGTCATGTGATAACTGTCCTGTGCTTCTTGCTGGGGATGCCAACCTAAGACTGAGCTCATGGGATCACAGAGTCACAGATCCTCTTACAACAGAGCAGCACCAAGGATCAGAGCAGCCTGTTTAAGCAAGACCACGGGAGAAGTGCAGAGGCCTGTCTCCAAAATCACACTGCATAACACAGAGGCTCAGATGTTTAGATGTACCCTCATGCATCATGAGGATTCCCAAAGGTCTTCAAAGTGGCAGAACTGAAAAGCCAGAAGCTCCCACAGATGCCAGCCCATGGGAACCACGCGTACTAACGCACACCTTAACATCAAAGGGGGTTCATAAATACTACATCCAAAGGCTCTGTGCAGGTCCATGTTCAGTTCACACAACAGACCATAGAGATGAGTGATGCTATGCAGGAATTTTGAATCTGAAGTTCTCTTGGCATAGATGCCCACTGTGACCTCACAGAAACCTCTGTACATTATTACATTATTAATATCATTGCAAAACTGGGGCACTATTACTTCTCTGTCTCTTAGAGAATCTTAAGGAATCAATCAACAGAAAGACTGTGCTTACATACTGTGGAGGTTGAAGGGTGTAGTAGCACCTTAAATAGGTAGGACAAGAATACCACAAGAATACATAGGACAAGAGGAAATGGCCTCAAGTTCTGCCAGGTGAAGTTTAGGTTGAAAACATGGTTTAGTGGTTTAGTGGACATGGTGGTGTTAGGTTGACCATTAGACTGGATGATAATGAGGGTCTCTTCCAACCTTAGTGAATCTGTGATTCTATGACTTTAAGAGAAACACTGGAAGTGTTCAAGGCCAGGGTAGATGGGGCCCTGAGTAACCTCATCTAGTGGAGATGTCCCTGCCTTTGCAGGGGAGTTGGAACTAGATGGTCTTTAAGGTCCCTTCTAACTCTAGCCATTCTCTGATTCTATGATTCTGTGCTATTTTGTGCTGTAGGTTCTGGTTAGCAGTAGAAGACCTGAAGAAGAGGCCTATCCGCGAAGTCCCTGCTCGCGTCCAAGAAATCTGGCAAGAATTTCTTGCTCCCGGTGCACCCAGTGCTATCAACCTAGACTCAAAAAGTTATGACAAAACCACGCAGAATGTAAAGGACCCTGGAAGATACACATTTGAAGATGCTCAGGTCAGTTTGGGGACTTCTCTTTGGAGACACTGGAAAGACCATAGTGGCTAGGAAAATCTATATACAAAAGGAAAAACAGGATATACTTCGGAATTGAATGGTAGTGCTCTGTTTCCTAAAATGTCATTTTGGAAATGCAAATGGGTGACATTCTTTCATGTCTGTGAATTACTAAAGCTCATCATGAAACTTGTGTGCCTGGTATAGGGTCTTCAAATGGGTTTCACATAGAGCCAAGTAAAAGGGATAACTTTATGTTCTTGTTTCCTTAGTTGTCTTTTTCAGTTAAACCAAGAGAAAAGCTTCCCCCCTCCCACACACATTGATTTCTAGTTGTCAGGGCTTATCCCTGAAAAACTTCCCTTGATACAGGCTCAATGCACGTCGAAAGGTGCTCTTAGCATTTATTGCACTCGCAGTTTCCCATTATTAAAGGAACTTCAGAATAGCATTTTGTGACAGCTTGTGCAGAAGTATTAGATTTACTAGCTGTTGCACAGTCTACACCTAATTAAACTACTACCTGCAAAGTGTTGGGTAATAATCCTATAGATCTGCTCTTCAATATTTGGTTTTTGGGAGTCTAATTTAGTCACAAGTTGCATCCTGTCATCAAAAGATACAGTTGACCGGGGATAGGTTTATTTTTTAAAATGTCTATATTTTCGAGATTGGAATTAAAACCTAAAAAACACAGACTGTGAAATAGAAATGTTGGTTTTCCTGAGAAGAAAACAGGAATAATTTGGTATTAAACACAACACCTTATGCCTCTTACAGCTTGATGTCTCATCTTTTCAGACATCTGAGAAAAGCAATAGAAAAGAATTGCATCTACAGTAAAAGTAGCAGAACCAGTACCATCCTCCTGTGTCCAGCAGAAGCCCAGCAACAAATATTTAATTATTAATGCTGAGCAAAACTTTGTCAAAAGGCGAGACTGATATCCTATCTCTGCAGAATTTCTTACAGCTTAATTATTAGGTCATTATCTTGGCAGTCAGGAGATGCTGCTGCAAGTCCCACAAAAGGAGAGAAGGCAATGGAATCAGGAGTTTCTACCTTTTGGGACAATGTCTCTGCCCTAAATAGCAGGAGGGGTGGAATAATTCTGCCACCTTTTCATTTTGCTATTATGACACTATCCACTTGTGATGCATCGATGCATTTTCATTAGACACTGTGTCATACACACCTCTCGGAAATACTCTTCATTAAGCCAAACCCACAGTTTTTACTTTTATCTTCTGACACCAAGGAGATTTAGGAAAGTGGCACATAGCAAAGGCAGAGCCTACATGAATAAACAATCTAGCAAGATTAAAAGTTTTGAAAAGATAGTCAACATTTTAATACCCATTGCCATTGATACATAACAGCAGGAGTCCTTTCTGCTCTCTGGTGGCTGTACTGGCTGGTTCTGCAGAAACTGAGTTCACAGTATCACAGTACATTAGAGATTGGAAGAGACCTCGAAAGATCATCTAGTCTAATCCCCTTGCCACAGCAGGATCACCTAGATCAAGTTGCACACGAACAAGGTTTTAAACATCTCCAGAGAAGGAGATGCCACAACCCCCCTGGGCAGCCCCTTCCAGTGCTCTGTCACCCTCACTG
>JAOXOE010033528.1:0-10153 GCA_028565055.1 Phoeniculus purpureus
ATCCTGCTGTGGCAGGGGGATTGGACTGGATGATCTTTCAAGGTCCCTTCCAATCCCTAATGTTCTGTGATTCTGTGCCTGAGACCAGCAAACACTGTGTGGTTATCACAACTAACCCCAGTCTCCGCTGAAGCTAACATGATGCTTGCGAAACCTACAGGCTGCAGGGTGAGCAGCTTCATCTCCAGGCAGTTGTTTACTTGCCTGAATCAAAAGTAAACACTGCATGCCTGGAAAAACATCAGAGAGGCTCCTCTCTGCTTTCCCATACACAGGGTAACAGCTCCACTTTACAGCATGTAAATGCAGTCCCCAGATTCCTCTGGAACTGTTGGTGCTGCTGGGCAGTGTCTGAGCAACCAGGATAGAGCACTGGCCTTAATGAACTCGGTGAGGAACCCACAAGTGACGGCAAAGCACAAGGTCAGGCTCATCAGCAAGTTCATTAAGGCCAGTTCAGATCACCAGAGACAGCTGTGATCTCTGCTGAGAGCACAGCCAGTTGTTTCTGGAATGAAACATCATCCTTCCTGCTTGCAGAGCTGTTTATGAAGTCTGAATGACATATTACCAGAACTCGACCAGCTCAGGTGCTTCCACAGCAGCACAAGAACGGTCAGCACTGCCCCACACACCATATCTGTGACCCCAAATATTTCTCCCTCAAGGGAGGGCAGTCATACTGCAGCAAACGCAAAGAGCAGCTAGCCTAGCAAACTCGATTCTTAGCATCTCAGCCTAGTCACAGCTGCAGAAGCTGCATCACCTGTTGTTAAAAACAGTAATAAATCAAGATCTTCCCTCTTATCTGCCCTTCCATGGGCACATGGATCCCTCACAGGGCCTGTTACCAGTCAGACTCTGGAGGTGAAGCTGATGTCTTTGGAGCAGGTCCAGGCCAGTAGTGCCTTTTCCTCCCTGTCCCTCCTCATTTTTGTTAAACAGCACTCCCTGTGTCAGTAAGGAAACAAAGCTGAGACGTTCCCCTGCATGATAATCTGAGACACGAGCCTTTTGCTTCAGCATTTGAAAGGGCAGATATTTCAGCAAGCCTTTAACCCAGCAGTGATCTGCAGCACCTCAATTCAACTAGCACCCTGCATGTGAAGGACCATGCATGCAGGATCCAACTGCATGCACGTTGCCAGCACTGTTACTGAATGAGATGAGCTGTAGCTCAGGTTAGCAGGCACCCAGTTCCACATTTTACATGGGAATAGAGTCTGACAGAGCTTCCCTACGGAGACACAGATCCAGAACAACCCAGACACGAAGATTTCAACTTCATTTGGCTAAGAGAACAGAAATTATTTGAGGAACACTACAAATATAGGGTGGGTCTTCACTGAAGGAACTGAAGTACCGGAAGGGGCTGCCCAGGGGGGTTGTGGAGTCTCCTTCTCTGGAGAAGTTTCAAACCCTCCTGGCTGTGTTCCTGTGTAACTTGATCTAGGGGATCCTGCTGTGGCAGGGGGTTTGGACTGGATGATCTTTCAGGGTCCCTTCCAACCCCTAATGACTGGATCTAGGGGATCCTGCTGTGGCAGGGGGATTGGACTGGGCGATCTTTGGAGGTCCCTTCCAATCCCTAATGACTGGATCTAGAGGATCCTTCTGTGGCAGGGGGATTGGACCAGGTGATCTTTAGAGGTCCCTTCCAATCCCTAACGTTCCGTGGTTCTGTGAATTGCAAAGAAAAGTCTCAGAGTGAGTTTCAGTCAGCAGAACACCTTTCCCCAGCAGTTGTACTTACACATATACATGTGTTATACAGTATGCTGAGACAGTCCTTGATGAGGTCGTCGCTTACTGCAAAGAGAAAACAGACACTCAGTGGCTGTATGTCCATGTGAAGAGCTATAGAACAAGACAGAACTTCAGGCCCACTGCTAGCTCAGATCCTGTCTGCAAAAAGCCTCAGAGGACACAAAGCAGAGGAAGAAACACTCTGGACCTGACCTGTTCACATGGGTTTTTCCAACACTGCGCTGCCCAGGACAAGGACAGATGTTCTTGTGGTCTAAGAGAAATTAGTCCCACACAGAACAACAGGGGTATAAATAGTATTTTAGGAGAAACTTACCACGGATCAACTCAACATCTGTCAGTTGATCAGAACAACATCTGTCAGTGGGAAACTGCTGAGACATCAGTTCCAGTTACTAAACATGGGGAGGGGGGAATAAAAAGGACAGTTCACGCAGTTTCCTGCCCCAGGAATGTACAGGAGGAGATTTCAATCTCATTTACTCCAGCATTTTAATATTTAAAATGAGTTTTCAGTACAGACAGACAACAGCTGCCTCCAGCTCAAGCTCAAGCTCACTTCACCTTTGAAGTTCCCTGGCTGAGAGGCACAGAGCGCACCATGACATTTCCTCTCCTCAGAAGGGCTCTGGAAAGCACCGGAATCACAGAGAGGAGAAATGAAAACACTGAACCAAAGCTGCTCCCGCAGGAAAGTTGTGCTGAAGCCACTGAGCCTCACTCGCAACTCAGAAATGAGCTGTGACTGCGTCAAGGTCAGGAAAACAGGGCACTTTTATCATCATCCCACAACCTCTGCGGCTCTGATTACATCAATAATGTTTTGTGGCTTATTATTAACAATCATTAAGTGCAGCTACAGCCAGCAGATTCACTGCGCTGAGAGAAGTTTGTTATGCTGAGTGTGTGAAGGCTCCTGAGCCGTGTGACCAGTACCCCAGAGAACAAAGAAACCAAGAATTCAGTTAGGAACAGCCACTATGGAAAGAGAGGAGCAGAAAGACAGTCATTTCTCTCTCAATAAGGACACAAGGCAAGAAGATAGGGGAATGAAAAGGTAAATCACCTATTTACTTACTTTTCTGCTTCTTCTTTTGTGTAATAAGAGTTGGTCTCATGAGAATTTCTACTAAAAGCTGTAAGGAAAAGATAAAGAATTGAGGGAATGATCACTGCGATACAAACACCTCATTAATTTGTCAGCGGCAAATCCAAACTTGGCTCTGTCTCTGCTGATGCCACAGAGCTGAATAGCAAATTTGACAGTCAAAACCCCACCGGTGTCAAAATCACACTGAGAAAAAGCAGTTGTGTTTAGCCTGAGGAATTAACAGCTGCACAAAACAATCTCCCACTGGCAAGTCAGAAAGAAGTGGAGTTTGCAAAGAAAACAATTCCACAGGTATCGAGACAACACGAAGGACAGCTGTTGTGTTGATGAAGAAACTTCAGCAGTAACCTGCGAGGAGATGCAAATTTTAGAGGCTCTGCCCTGAACCTTGTGGGGCTTCTAAACACTTGGCGGGTCCTGACACGAGAACTTAGTTGCTCCAGATTGTAACTTCACTGCCAAAGACAGAGCTGCTGCTTGCGCAGGTGCCCCTCGTGTGTGTGCACTGTACTTACACCGGTTGTCTCAGTCACAGAATAACAGAACCTTTCCAGTTGGAAAACACCCCTGGGATCATCGAGTCCAACCAGCAACCCTACTCTAACAGTTCACCCCTAAACCAGATCCCCCAACACTACATCTAGGCGACTTTTAAACACATCCAGGGATGGGGATTCAGCCACCACCCTGGGCAGCCCAGTCCAGTCCCTGACCACTCTCTCCGGGAAGAATTTCTTCCTGATGTCCAGTCTAACCCTCCCCTGGTGAAGCCTGAGGCCCTTCCCTCTGCTTCTGTCGCTAATGACCTGTGAGAAGAGCCCAGCACCAACATCTCTACAGTGTCCTTTCAGATAGTTGTAGAGAGCGATGAGGTCTCCCCTCAGGCTCCTCTTCTTCAAACTAAACAGCCCCAACTCTCTCCATCTCTCCTCATCACATTGATTCTCCAGGTTCTTCTCCAGTTTCACTGACCTCCTCTGCACTTGCTCAAGCACCTCAATGTCTCCCTTGGACTGAGGTGCCCAAAACTGGACCCAGTCCAGTACTCAAGGTGCAGCCTCCCCACTGCCGAGTAGAGGGGGACAATCCCCTCCCTACTTCTGCTGGACAGTTTGTAATCCAGGCCAGGATGCCACTGGCCTTCTTGGCTACTCGAGCACACTGCTAGCTCACATACAACTGCCTGTCAATTAGAACCCCCAGTCCTATCTAGGGCATGTAACACATGTAACAGTTTTCCACGGCTAGGACTACAGTTCTGAGAGAAGTAGGACTGAGAGTGCCCTAGTGGGCTTAAAAATCCACCACAGATTCAGTCTTCTAGTACCAACTGGAGGATTTCACAGCTAGAAACGATGCGAAGCTGAGATGATTTGAGCTGGGTTTCTTTAGCTTGGAAAATGGAGACTGAAGGGTGGCCTCATTAATGTTGATCAATACGTGATGGGTGGGTGTCAGGAGGATGGAGCCAGGCTCTGCTCAGTATCATCCAGTGATAGGACAAGGGGTAGTGGGTGTGCGCTGGAACACAGGAGGTTCCACATCAATGTGAGAAGGACCTTCTACCCAGTGAGGGTGCCAGAGCCCTGGCAGGGGCTGCTCAGGGGGGTTGTGGAGTCTCCTTCTCTGGAGACATTTCAAACCCACCTGGTCATGTTCTTGTGCAGCTGGATCTAAGGGATCCTGCTGTGGCAGGGGGACTGGACTGGATGATCTTTCGAGGTCCCTTCCAATCCCTAATGTTCTGTCATTCTGTGCTAATTGACTGAGAAGCTCGAGGTCTCACCTTCTGTTAAGTTAAAACCTGACTGTCTGAGGAACAGCTGGGTTTTCTTTACCAGTAAGAAAAAGCACCTCAGTCTGTTGTTAATAGATTAACAGAAACAAACTAAAGTCGCACTTTGGAGCTCCAGAGGTCTCAGAGATCTCACTTGGCAGCCTCCTCAGTGGTAGAAGTGTCACGGCCAAACGTTTTGGTAGTGTTGGAAAAGCACTTACATCGACTCCTCCAAACAAGTCGAACGTGTACGTGTTTGGGAAAGTGGATTCTTGAGCAGCTTTTCTGTCTTCTGTAACGAATGCCATGGCTTCCATGGAGAGAAGAGGAGAAATGTCCTGTGTGCAGGAAAGAAAGAGACTGTTCAGAAAGAAAACTGGTCACCAGTACAAACCCAATTGTCTGACTATCTGTGTGATCTACTGACTCATCAATTCTGCACATTCCCAGCTCTTATCTGCTGGCCAATTCACACAGACAGCATCATGCAAACTGGTTCAAAAATGAGTTTGAATGTAATCACGGTCAAGTTTAAAGAAAGCAGTGAGCATGGCACACTCTGCTTGCAGGGAGAAAGGGGTAGACAGTACCTTCAGGATGCTTTGGCACTGGGAGAAGTCGCTGTTTGGGTGGCTGTGTTCATAGAGCTTCTTTAACAGCAAGGGGATCCCGTTCCATTTTGCTTGTTTGTCCCTTTCCTTTAAAAAGGCTGCAGAGATCTGCAACAGAAGAACAGGAATCCCATGTGTTGAGTGTCTTACTACCAGGAAAACAACCTTATCAGCTCCCCAAAACCCAGACTGTCACAGAAAGGCAGTTTGTTGGGGAGCACCACCGCAAAATCCAGACCCTTTCCAGGCAGCAATTCACCCAGGGCTGGTTGCTGCAGAACTTCACAGATGGCGGAAGTATCTTAAGGAGACTAATGAGGTTCAGCAAGAATCAGTGCAGAGCCCTTCACCAGGGAAGGAGTAAGGAGAGGGATCATCGAATCCAACCACCAACCCCACTCTGTAAGTTCACTCCTAAACCAGCTCCCCCAACACCACATCTAAGCAACTTTCAAACACATCCAGGGATGGGGACTCAACCCCCACCCTGGGCAGCCCATCCCAGTGTCTGGCCACTCTCTCCTGAAAGAATTTCTTCCTGATGCCCAGTCTAATCCTTCCCTGTTGGAGCTGGAAGCCCTTCCCTCTGCTTCTGTCGTTAATGATCTGAGAAGAGCCCAGCAGCAACACATCTATAGTGTCCTTTTGGATAGCTGTAGAGAGCGCTGAGGTCTCCTCTCAGCCTCCTCTTCTTCGAACTAAACAGCTCCAACTCTAAAGGAGCAGCTCTTTACTGAAGTTCACCATCCAGCTTGGTTTGCTGATCAAAATTGAACTCCCTTCTCTGATGACACCACCCAGAACCCCAGACCAGGATGGGTTCTCATACAGAAGGGTAAGGCAGGCAACACTATTTACAGCCAGTGGGACTTCTGGATGATTTTAAAAGACTTTTATACACCATGCAGATAAAAAAATACAGAACCCCAGGGCTCAGGTCAGCAGCACTGAAGTTCAGAGCAATGTTTGTGGGGTTCTCACTCCCAAGCCCTCCTGAACCTCTCTGTGGAAGGAAACCTCATGCTGTTTCCTTCCTTTTTTCCTTCCTCCCCCCTAAGCCTGCTCCAGTGCTCAGTGTTAATAGTTAACAGGCAGAAAATCTTGCTGCTTATTGTTTCAGCCAAGACATCCTTCTCAGATACACCTTGGTGTGCAGTTCCAAAGGGCCATTCAATTGCTGATTAGACAATGAGATGCAAACATACTCCCATTTCTGACTGAGAATGTAACCCTTGTCTCTGCTTGTTAGAGAGAAAGAGCAGGACACTGATGGAAGAACACAGACACTCAGATCTGCAGTGTTAGTAGTGTGGGTTCTCACCCTTCTTCTAGGCTTCCCAGATCCTTGGGGTTCTTTCCGTGATGAAATATCCAAACCTGCACTAACTCCAAGGCTCTCGAAGTGTCAGGTTGTCTTGCTACGAGGATGAAGCAGCATGAGCAAACCTGGAGCATAAAATTCCCTCCAGTCTTTAACTTTTCCCTGTTTTCTGATTTCTGAGACTTCAACCAGCACTGCTGGAGATGGACACAGAGTTCCTGCTGAGGAGACCATTCACATCAGGAACAGCAGGATAAAAACCAGAGAGTCAAAATGGCTGCTCAATGTTTGGACCAGGAGTAATGGAGTAATCCCAGCCAGGGATTTCCACTTCTCCTTGTAATACCCAGCACAAAGCAAGAGGAGCTCTGCCACTACCCCCTCTCAGGTGTGGGAGGAGGCCACAGCCCCAGGAGCAGTGGGAGGAACAAGATTAATTGCTGAGTCAAGCACAAAGAATGAGCAGCAAAACGCCAGGGACAGAATCTCAGTCTCTGGTTCCAGCTGATGTGGGAGACTCTACGGCAAAGGTGACACTCATGGGCTGAAATCTCAGGTTCCAGCAGCCAGGTGCTCTCAGGAACAGCCCAAAGCCCCAAACCAGTGTGAAAACCATGCCCTGGGCTCGATACCACGTTTATTAATCACACGAGCGCATCTGGATTTGGGGCAGGATCCACCTCCATCCTCATTGCTGGTCTTCCCCTCCCTGTCTCAGCCTCCAAGAGGTGGTTACTTGTGCTGAGCTCCAGAAAACTCAACTGGAATTCTGAAAGAATGAAGCAAATGTTTCCTTGCTCTCAGCTACTTTGAACTGCTTTCAACAAAACAAACAGAGAAGGGTTCTTCTTCCTCTAGATTTAATGCATGGCTCTGGTTTCATGGCAAGCTGCAGCTCGTGCTCCCTGCGCTGCATTTATGAGGCTGCCCTGGCTCCAAGAATTTCTTTCCATTGTGGTGGGGTGGTATTTGCCAACGTGGAGGCTTCTGCATTCTGGGGAGGGATTCAAATTCAATTCCATTGTATGGAGATGTCTTTCTTTACAGCCGTTTTGGTTCAAAACTGCATCTCATCCCTTCTGCAGCTCAGCAGTGGGTTTCGTTTACAAGCAAAGTGTTTCCTTCTTGAGCATTTTGGGTAGACTGAGCAGTCACTGAACAGGCATCAACTGCTTCAGAGAGTCCAGCGCAGAGCCACAATGATGATGAGGAGAGTGGAGCATCTCCCTGATGATGAAAGGCTGAGGGAGCTGGGGCTCTTGAGCTGGGAAAAAATGAGCCTGAGGGGTGACCCCAATGAATGCTGATCAATATGGAAAAGGGTGGGTGTCAGGAGGATGGAGCCAAGCTCTGCTCAGGGGCACCCAATGATAGGACAAGGGCAGCAGGTGTGAGCTGCAACAGAGGAGGTTCCACATCAGTGTGAGAAGGACCTTCTTGCCAGTGAGGGTGCCAGAGCCCTGCAAGGGGCTGCCCAGGGGGGGTGTGGAGTCTCCTTCTCTGGAGACGTTTCAAACACGCCTGGCCATGTTCCTGTGCGACTTGGTCTAGAGGATCCTGCTGTTGCTGGGGGATTGGACTGGACAATCTTTCAAGGTCCCTTCCAGTCCCTAATCTTCTGGAATTCTGCGATCAGCTCCGGAGCTTTCAGGGGTCACATCCCTCTCCAGGTCTAGTCCAAGCAGGTTAAGCGCAACCCAGCACTGGTTTCTCAGAAACTGTCTTTATTCATGAATAATGCTGGATAAAATACCTGCAATCTTGTGCCCAAAGCTTCGGGGGGCAGACACCACTGAGCAAGAAGGTGAGGCTGCAGAAGCCTAGCTGGAAGTGGCATTGATTAAAAGAAAGGCCCCACCTGGGGTTACAAACCGTCACACCTCACTGGTGTTAGAAGAGACACAGTAAGTAGCAATTACTGCGAAAACAAAAGAACCAGTGTCAAAACCTCCCCACCACCCAGCAGAGTAACCCAAACTGGTTCAAAACCAGGACTCCCCACACACAGAGAGTCATTTCTCATAAGTTTGCCGTAACACATCCAAGTTCTGAATCACAAAGCAAGAAGCCCAGGGGGACAGCGCGTTGTGGCTCTCCAGAAGTGGCTGCATTCCAAGCAGTGCTCTGAAATCAGGCACACACACCAGTTCAGCCCAGGCATGGAGCTCCCAAACTATGTCATCCCAGAATCCGACACTGGTGGGGCTTGGAAGGGACCTCTGGAGATAATCTAGTCCAATGCCTCCTGCTAGAGCAGAGTCACCCAGGATGGCATCCAGGCTGGTTTGTGATCTCTCTAGAGAAGGAGACTCCACAACTCTCTGGGTAGCCTGTTCCAGGGCTTGGTCCCCTCACAGCAAAGTTGTTTCTCCTCCTGTTCACATGGAACTTCCTGCATTCCAGTTTGTGCCCCTTGCTCCTTGTCCTCTTCCAGGGCACTACTGAGCCTGGTTTGACTCCTCCTGACCCCACCCACTAGCTATTGCAAAGATCCTCTCTTGATCTTCTCTAGGCTTGGCCACTGTAGAGTCCTCCTCTTCTAGCTCCACTGCTGAAGCCCTGGCAGTTGCTGGAAGGGCAATCAAAGACTCCCGAGACGATTTAAGTTCAGAGTTAAAAATGTGGCACTGGAATGGGCTGCCCAGGATGGTGGTTGAGTCCCCATCCCTGGATGTGTTTAAAAGTCACTTAGATGTAGCGATGGGGGATCTGGTTTAGGGGTGACCTTGTAGAGTAGGGTTGATGGTTGGACTCTATGATCTCAAGGGTCTTTTCCAACCTGAATGATTCTGTGATTCTGTGTTAGAGCTGACCAAGAACAGGGCAGAGAGCACCCAGTGGTTTGACCTTTCCAGCTTCCCAAGAGTGCAGAATTGCCCAAGGAGATTACTCCAAGCACCGACAACATCACCCCAGGAAAGCTTTCCTACAACAGAGCTTAAATAACTCGTGTGCACACTTTTTCTTGACAGTGGAACAGAGGGCTGAACAAAGACACTGCACATAATCCGATAAATACACCTTTTACACCTCTTTCTAATCCTCCTGTATTAGAAATCCTTTTAAACCCCTCTCAGCATCCATTGAGGTCAATAAATAACTATGAATAACACCTAAATCTTCAGTGAGCTATAGGTGTAATTTACCTAACTTCATCCTGCGATCAGTTTAGCTCTCTACTGCACTTTGCTGTAGTGTTTGCTCACGACGTCTCCAGCCCTGATTGAATCTCTGAGGATTCCAGGCTCAGGAGCTGCTTCTCCTCCCAGCTGCTCTGGACTCACACCCCGCCCATGGCACAAGCATCACTTAAACATTTGTTCCTGGCCTGAGATTTCTTGTAATTACAACTGCATCAAAATCCCTTCCCCATCCCGCATTGTGACAGTTTCTGTTGCCTTACCACCAGTCCAATCCTCCTGACACAGTAGGATCCCCTAGACCCAGTTGCACAGGAACATGGCCAGGCAGAGAAGGAGACTCCACAATCCCCCTGGGCAGCCCCTGCCAGGGCTCTGGCACCCTCACTGGCAAGAAGGTCCTTCTCACACTGATGTGGAACCTCC
>JAOXOE010033529.1:0-10153 GCA_028565055.1 Phoeniculus purpureus
ACCCTCACTGTGAAGAAGTTCCTTCTCATATTTATGTGGAACCTCCTATGT
This sequence comes from Phoeniculus purpureus, assembly GCA_028565055.1. Classification (NCBI taxonomy): domain Eukaryota; kingdom Metazoa; phylum Chordata; class Aves; order Bucerotiformes; family Phoeniculidae; genus Phoeniculus; species Phoeniculus purpureus. Next base: position 52 of record JAOXOE010033529.1, read on the forward strand.
TCCAGCTTACACCCATTGCCCCTTGTATGATCATTAGATGACATCGAGAAGAGCCTGGCTCGAACCTCCTGACACCCGCCCTTCGCATATTTATAAACATATTTATAAACCAAAGCATGGGTTATGCTTGGTCATAGCTGTGCTTGGAGATAATGAGATGCTGTTTAATCCTCTTGATATTATTTAATCTGTAAAGAAGGGCAGTAGGCCCAGTACTCAGGCAGGAGCTTTCCTTTAAATCCTTTGATTTATCTTTCTGGCCATCAGAAGGAATGTAGATGACTTGAATGGAATACTTATGTCTTTTTACAATGTTTGCAAGTTTACTAATGACACAAAGCTGGAAGGAGTGGCCAACACACCAGAAGGAATACTGGAATGGGCTGCCCAGGGAGATTGTGGAGTCTCCTTCTCTGGAGATGTTTAAAACTTGCCTGGACATGTGCCTGTGCAACTTAATCCTGCTCTGGCAGGGGGTTTGGACTAGATGGTCTTTCAAGGTCCCTTCCAATCCCTAGTGTTCTGTGATTCTCAGCCTGCTGGGGACATAATCCTTGATTTTTATCGGTCTCTAAGCACTTAGAATTTCTGAGTTCCTGGTGTTGTGTTTTGACCATGTGGTCATAAACAAGCAGGGTGTGCAGCAGTCTCTAAAATGAGGCAGTGTTGCACCTTTTGCTTTGGTTTTAATTTTGAAGAGTTTTCACAGTAGATAATGTGTGTGCCTTCATACCTTTGATTTATCCATTTCCTGGGAAACATTATGTTATAAACGACTGTTGGATGCTTTGGGGGCAAGGAAATGGTTTTCAGACTACCCAAAACTTTGATTGTGATGCCCTTTGGAGAAGACTGAGTCCCACTGTTGGAGCATTACATTATTGTATTTAAATGGCATCCTTTTGAATACCTGTTCCAGGATAAAATTAGTTCTTGCTCTTGCAGCATGTTGACGTGTAGATAGGCATATGATGTGTTTTCATGTGGTTAAATTTAAGAAGAAAAAAAAATTTTAAATTCTTCTAATTGAACATTTTAATCTTTTAATTAGCCTGAAGGTTCTTTGTTCATTACGACAATCAATAAAACACAGTTGTCCTATGTCCTGGGAATTGTGGTTGCTGAAAAAATCATGGGCATTCTACCAGAAGGAACCCATGAGTGGGAGAAGTTTGTTCCCCCTGAAGAACTACGGCACCTCCTGGAATCAAGTAAGTTCCAGACAAGAGCACGTCTCTCTCCACACAGAGAGATTTGGAGATGGTGCTGGGCAGGGTGAGTGCAAGCAACAGTGCACAGCTTTTGCTCTGTGTTACGAGTATCATTGCTGGTTTCCATACACTGCCTTTTACTGGATTCTGCGTAAAATAGATAAACCAAGTGGAGTCCTAAGTGTGTAGGGATGACCCAAACAAGATCACTGCCCTCTATTTGTCAGCCTAAATGAAAATTCCAGGCTTTTCCATCTTCTTGTGGTGACTGGAAACACTTCAGAGTGTATGTTCAATGCTTTCAGTAGGGTTTGAGAAAATAACCTTCTTGGCCCTGTACTGCTGCCCCTGCATTGTTTGTCTTCTAACCACTGGGAGGAGGTGGTTTGATTTTTGGTTGCTGTTCCACATTCTTTATTCACATTACGTTACTAAAAGAGTTTTCAACAGTGTGAAGATGAAAACGACCACAGATTCATGAGTCAGTTCTTAAGAAACTGAGTGTTACTGATTTGAAGAAATAATTAAGTTGCCCTGGTTTGATTGTTTCTAAAAGCGACAGAGCCCTGAGCTGGGAGGAGTTCCGCCCATCACCCTCCTTCACTGCAGGTGTTTTCACACCCTGCCACTGAATATTTCACTTGACTTGAGCTCACTGTAAAAGAAGCTGAAGTATGAGTTGAGCTCTGTACCCTTGGCAAGTTCTTATGCTGGCACGTTCAGAGATGCCGTAAGGAATGTGACTAATACTGGCTGGTTCACATGGTGGTGGCTTGCTCTTTCTGTTCTCCTTTAGTGGAGAAGGAGTGGAATGGTTTGTTTTCTGCTTTCCCTTATGTATGGTGCTGGAACCATACAGTGAGCTGAGAGCTGCTGAATCACTTTATCTGCACAAAATCCTCAGTGCTGTTCTTCCGCCTCTTCTTTGTATTTTTTCATTCATAAGGGAAATCTGCAGATTCCTTACAAAGATGTGCTTACATTTTGTTTTGGAGCGTGTGATGTTAATCTGAAGAATGTCTCCACCTACAGAAAACATTTCAAGTCACCTAGATGGTGATGTGGAGCTGGGGGTTCCAGCACACCACTCTGCAGTGGCCAGGAACAGAGCTACTCCTGCTGCTGCTGCCAGTAGCAGAACCCACTGTCCCAGGTGATGCCTGTTGCTGCTGCTTGTAGTGGTGTGTGATGCAGGGCAGCCTGTTCTCTGATCTGCAGCTTGGAGGAGGATGCTGTGTTTCACAGTTGCTATTTTAATGGGTTTGATGTCGCAGTGACTTACAATAATGTTATGTCCTTTATGGCCTCTTTCTTTTCCAGATGGCTTTTCAGTCAAGACTGTGAATGGGATGATGTATAATCCCCTTTCAGGGTTGTGGAGCTGGGTGGAAAACACGAGCGTTAACTATGCCCTGCATGCTGTGAAGTCTGGGGCTTGGGGACAGTCAGACCCAGCAGACGCCCCATCAGAGCATCAAAGCAAAGAGCCCACAAGCACAGCTGGTGCTGCTGTGTGACTGCGATGGGTGGTGGTGAACTGCCATCAGGAACAGAAGAGAAGGTTTCACCCAGATGGACGTTATAAAACCTTTTTTAACAACAGGGTTCCTGATCTCATGAATAATGTTTATGCTATTTTTGGGCAGCCTCAGAAAAAAACCCACAAGTGCCCATTATTTCAGGAATCTTTTAAGACCGGAATGAACAAAGCTTTTAAAGACTAAATATTTTAATAAGAAAGGTGCTTCAAATTGTTGGACAGGGAAATGCAGATTGTTCTGTCAGTAGCTTGGGGAATCTTGTATGTGATGGCATTCTCAGTCGTACCAGAAAACTTGGAGCTTCCCTGTAGAATGAGGTAAAAAAGCGGTGATGTATGGTAAATAAAATGCCTTAGGTTTTAAGCCACTCGGTTAAGACGTGTGGAACCCTTACCCAAGCATTAGGTAGGTGTAGGTGAGTGTCTTACCCACCCAGTCTCAAATGTCCTAGTGCCAGGGTAAGGATTAGGGTTGATTTATAATGAAACAACATTATAAAAAACATGTGGGGTGTGTGCGTAATGGCTGTCCTGTGTGTCTGCCCCCTAGTCTTCAGGCCTGTGTACAGGGAGAGAGGTGGTATTTGCAAGGATGAAGATGAAACTTTTTTGGTTTCTTTGTCACTTGAGCATTTCTCCTGCTGTAGAGGTTGGGTGGGACAAATTATTGTGTTTCACGTTTGCATTCTGTATCTGCACATTGCCTTGGGAATCCAAGTTTCATGATGGATCTGGTGATCCCTGGAAGAATAAATTTATGATGGAAACAGTAGTATTTCATTGAATTTCATTTAAGATGAAAAAGGATTGTCAGGTGTGATCACGTCTATGATAAGTTCTACTTTATAGTATTTCGTTGGGCTGTAGCTTCACTTTGAGAAGAAGGTTCATGTGAAGCGTTCAGCGATGGAGAAGCCATTATTGTATTTGTAAGTAAATTGATCCAAATATTCATCAGTTGGAGTGGTCTAACCTCAGATCCCAGACAGCCATGTCCTATCATCTTCGTTTCTTAGGTTAAGGATCTCTCTGAGCTGTAGTTTTGAATCAAATCCCCTTTCATTTCCTTCTAAATAAATAGACTGAGGTGGTCTCTACAGCTGTTAGCACTACAGTGCAAGTGTAGGAGTAGCTATAAACTGTTGTAGGCAGCCTTGCTGAAGCTTGGCAGTGGGAATGGGTGCAGCGTTACAGTAATGCTCACACTAATGCTATCTGCAGGAGGAATACCATCATTCTCTTTTCTGCCTGATGGTAGTCTTCTGCACGAGAGTCACTGCTCCACTGGCCATGCACGAAACATGCAGTGACACTTGATAAAATGTGGAGCCAAAGCCGATAACCAGTGGTCTTTGTTTGTAGCTGTGTTTAGGCCTGTTAACTTGCTTGGTTTGAACGAGTTCCCTAGCCAAGTTATCAGTTCCAATCTAAGTTACCAGAGCTGTAAAACTCACTTATTTCACTCAACTGAATGGAAAGAAACAGAATCTGAAGAGCATTGAGATCTGGACAGAGTCCTGGTGTAGCTCACTAGAAACATCTCCGGGGGATGACAGTCCCTCACCTTCACCTATTTGTTTTGAAACATGTTGTGAAATTAATGTAGATAAACATGGAGGATAACAACTGATTTTTGTTTGCTTTAAAAGATCTAAATCCAGATGTTTGTGTGTTACCCTGGCTTTCTCCTTCCTTTCTTCCCACTGGCTTGTAATTTTTTATTAAACTGTGAGCTGCCTGAGGAAGGAACTGGGTTTTTTTCACTACTATTTCTTTTGCACTTAGGACAAAAGGCCTTTGACACCGCTTTGTGCTGTCTGCCCAGGCTTGCAGAGGGATCACATACCTAACTAACAATGGCTGGCATTTAAGCAGCAAGCACATGGGTCTGATTGTCCATGGATGCCCCTGGATTTGACAGAAACACATGACCTGCCCCTGCATGGGTATGGGGGCCCTTTTAATCTGCAGGAGTTAAGTGAGTGCTGTGGGCAAAGGAGAGGGGTCTGCCTGAAAGATGCTTCTACCAGTGACCAGCTAGAGAGCACCCCTGGGGAGAAGGATCCTGGAGTTTTTGTGGATAACAAGCTAAAAATGGATCAGCAATGTGCCCTTGTGGTTAGAAGGCCAATAGGGTGTTGGGATGTGTGAAGAGGGGGGTGTCTAGCAGATCAAAGGAAGTTATTCTACCTCTTTATTCTGCGTGAGGCTGTACCTGGAATACTGTGTCCAGTTCTGGTCTCACCAATTCAAGAGGGATAGAGAATTGAGAAAGTTCAATGCAGAGCTACGAGGATGATTCTTATTAATAGATTGAGAAAGCTGGGACTTTTTAGTTAGGACCAAAGAAGGCTACGAGGGGATTTAATCACTGTCTATAAATACATGAGGGCTGGGTGTCAAGAAGAAAGGAATCCTCTCTTTTCAATTGTGTCAGACAGGACAAGGGGTAATGGATGCAAGCTTGAACACAGGAAGTTTCACCTCAATATGAGGAAAAACTTCTTTACAGTCAGGGTTATTAAATTTGGAAGGAGTTAGCCTCATGCCAACTGCCTAAACCTTGTTGAGCTCCTGCCAAGAAGAGCTGAGGTCTACTCACTTCACAGTGAATACTGGTCACTCAGCAGTCATGAGTAGCTGCCAGTTCCCTCCTGCATGCTGCTTCCCATGTTGGTGGGGAGGATCTCTTACCCACTGGACTTCTTTGCATTTAATTCCCTCTTAACCATGACCATTAGCCAGAGCAAATCTTCACTGTCTACCCCCACATGCTCACAGGTATGAACAACTCATACCCTAAAACTGCAAAGCTGTTGACTAGAGTCAGCATTTATTTCTTGTTAGAGGGAGAAATGTGGAAGTCCAAGTGCATAATTTCTCTTGTCCATCACATTGTCATTGAAGTTCCTGAACTGCTCTACTTCTCCCTTGTTGCCTCTGCTAGGCTTTGCTGAGCCTGGGAGGGAGCCCTTGGTGTACAAACACCTTTCAGAGTTTGTGGTTTAGTCAGTTCTACCTTGTCTCAGAATAACTCTGTTTTTCCAACTCGGGGTGAACTTTGTTGCATTGCCTCCTGCTTCATGATGAGTGACCAACAAATAGTTCTTTTTAGGTAGTGCCCCGTCATGCCATCATAGCCACATATTCTTACCAGCCCCTCCTCCAAGGGAGAGCAGAACACTGCTTTCATAACCCTTTCAAAATCGTTTAGGCTGAACAGTCCTCTATTATTTGAATAAACAAAACACTATTTCAGATGATGCTTTTGTGATAAAAATCAGCCTCTTATTTTTCCTGATTCCTCCAGGTTACAGGACAAAAGCCCAATCATTTCAAGTCTGTGCTAACAGTTGACTTTATTTGTATTGACACACACTCCATTTTCTTGAAGCACTATAAACCAGTGTCATGTTCTATTTGGCCAGAAGGGCTGGGATTTCACCTCGGCTGTAAAATCACCTGGCAAGTCTTGACTTCCACATGCATTAATTGCACAGCCACCTCGCGGCACAGTAGGAATTCAGAACATATACTTTGATCTGAGTTTTATTGTGCTGTTATTCCCCTATGGAGTCACTCCAGCAATACAATCAATATTCACTTTTTTCTAAAATACATGTATTTTTTCTGCTTAAAAGGATTGTGAAAGACCCTTACTGTTCCATTAATATGTCTGAAATGCTGTTGCATCCTCATGAGGTGTGTTAACTTAAAAGGAAAACAGTTCTGAAACAACTTAGAGATTGAATTGCTAATACTGCTTTGTACACTGCTCTGTTCTGCAGGCTCTGCAGCCAGCCGGTGCTTTTATCTCTGTCATGACCTCCTCAGGCTAGTTGCTGGCTACTCCAAGGCAGATGTGTTAAACAACACATTTTACCACAAGAACCCAACACTTCTTGTTAATGGGGTAAAACCTGAAATCTCTATAGATGTTTTGAATACAGCAAATATGGTAAGGAAGGGAAATCTGTGTAAGGTAATCTGCAAAAACTTCATACATCTCCTTAATCAAATATGGATGAGATGCCAGCCAGGTCACAGCAGTGAGCACTGCAGATCCTGCCCCTCCTGACAACAGGATGCTGGAAATGAGCAAAGGCTGGGGAGCCACTGCGCCAGGCTAAGGCAAGCAACTGGCAGCTGGTTCCCAACTCTGTTCTGCCACCAGGAAAGTTTAACATAAAAGATTTGACTATCCAAGAGTGTAACCACCCCCACAACATAATGAGGGCTGTTGGTTGTCCAAAAATGTTCATAAAGCAATATAATCAAATGAAAAACAACTAAAGAAGTGTGGAACTGTAGGTCTGTCAGCTGAGTAGCTCACAGCTGTACTCAGCTGCCAGCTTGAGAATTCCCACCTGCAGGAGGTATCACACAAAACCTGGTTTTGTTTTTTTTTTGTTGAAGCAAGACACTTTCAGTTACTTCCATCCCTCAGGGCTGTCTCGGGGTACATGTCACCTCAGAAAGTGGCTTTGTGTACCAGAAAGTGCAGGGTAAAGTCTGAGGAACCATGGACCAAGATATGGCTAGTTCCGTACAGCACAGCAGCAGCAGTTTAGTCCGAAGTCCAAGTTATTTGTACCTTCATGTGCTGAGAGTTGTTGCTAACTCCTGTTCTAAATCCAAAGTGAAACACAGCGTGACTGTGCTGCAGCTATACCTTGGCTATTTTTACCTGAATTATTAAAAAGACATGTATATGGAACCCAAGCTGCCCAGAGACATCATTAATATTACAACAAAACCAATCCTGGCAGCAGTCAGCGAGTATTTCAGAAGGATCCTGGAGAGCTGCCAGCGATGAAAAAGCCTTTTTTCACCCTCTCATAAACTCAGCCCTCACCACAAAATCCTATTAAAGGGCTCAGAGAGTTTGGGCTGTTTCAAAGAGAAGCAAGGACTTCTATACCACTGGAGGATGCCTGCCAGCACACCAAGTGAGAGTTCAGCCCGAGTAGGGGTGTCCCTAGCTGGGCACAGTTGGTCACAGGGCACGAGGATGCTGTGAAACAGCCAAAACCAATTAACAGAGCTGCTAAAAGATCTGGCTGCTTGGGGAGGAGAGAAAGGCAGCAAACAGGACCTGTGGGTGACATGCAGGAGATGAGTGGAAAATGGGTGGTGCCCTTTCTTGAAGCCTCACAGGAGATTTGGAGAGTTAAGCTCTGCTGTTCAAACCCAATTGGCAGCAGTACAGAGAAAAAAATCTTGGGGTGAGGCATTCAGTGTGAGCTCTGTTTTTTAAGAAGCTTAGTTCTCAGCGAAAAACAGGACAGTTTCTACAATAGGATTCACTGCAAAGCAAGCAAAGACCCATCACAACCACCTAGTTTGGTCTGTGGTTTTGACACCCACTGCCAGTGATGTGGCAGCCATTGTGCTAACTGCTGGCTCTTTTTAGAGAGGAGCAATGAACCCACAGGCATTAGAGAAAATTATCCATATTGTTTGCTATTGTTAACCTCTGGCTACAAAAATGTGACACTGGGACTTGAACCTTTTAAATCATCAAGTCTGGTCAGTGCCCTGCAGCTCACAGCCAGTCTCTTAATGTCTGATTTGTGAGCAAGACAGCAAGGCTGCTATGATGTCTGTGGAGGTCTGTATTGGACACACTACAAGGCACCAGGGCTGTGCTGCTATGGCTTCCTATAGTGCGTCCTGGGAGGTACCACTGTGTGTACCTCCTAGGAGGTAGACTGAGAAATAGATTAACACAACACAAGATATTTCTCCAAAAGGATGGCAGCCTCCTTGCAGAACAAGTGTTGAACATCTGGCTGGACTGCTGCTCCAGTAAGCCTGAGGCAACCCATTTTGCTTACAGTCTTCCTCATATCTGTACAGCATCTTAATGCCTGCAAAGGCACCAGCAACACCACCAAAACACAGCACTGCCTTTCACAGCATAAATTGCAGAAGTGCTTCCTTCAAAACATCTCAGCAGGTCTTGCCTACCTTGCTGAGGACAGTGCTGGGAGGTACGTAACTTACTCTGTCCGTCCCTCTTCTCTTCCTCACAGGTCCTCCCCATTAGTGCTGCCCACTGATTGAAAACATGGGTTTCAGGCAGTTCATTTGCCTCTGAAAGTGAAGCAGTGTCAGCAGCTGGTACCTGGCTGTCCAAGACCTTTCTCTGCTCTCACAGAAGATTAGATCCCATCTGTAACTGGATGCCTCTTATCAGTAACACAGCAAGCAGTAGAAAAACTGAGACCAGCTACCGAGCTGTGACAGTCCAGATTTATTAGGCTGCCTGCCACCTGAAACAAATCTTCAGACTGAGATTTACAGGTGTTGTAGTAGAGAAAAAGCACTTTGCTTGTCTCTTCATTGCCCTATTGTAGGAATTCAACAAAACTTCAGATGATCAGCTGTGGCATGAAGCAGCTACTACTCTCACTTTCCACTCCTCATTATCTGCACATCATCTGCTCTGTGGAGCTTTCTCTTCTAAAGTGGAGAAGGTGGTACCCAGCCAACACCTTGTTAGCAAGGGAAAAGCAGCACAGTAAGTTTTGGAGGGAGCAACCCATTTGGTCACCGCACTTAGCTGGGAGCCACGTGGTCACCCACAAAGTTCTCTCTCCGAACTGTGAAAGTGTTCATCTGTTTATACAACCCAAACTAGCATAATAAGTACATTCATTATTTATCAAGTTTCTACTGGTGATCGATCGCAACGTCAGTCCTAGAGCTAACCTGCTAAATAAGTTCTCACTTCAGATTAAAGTGACAGTGTTACCTACTTTCTGCTCTGCATGCTCAGGAGATGGGGGCTTCACCCAGGTCAAGGGCCATTTGACTTGTGGGTGTGATTTGTAGTGCTACAATGAGGATAATTCAAGTAGGGGATGCATGGAACTCGCTTATATTATTGACAGTCTCTTGATTAACATCTTCATTGAACCTTAATTGTCAGAACATCCAGGCTTGTAGGATGCCAACCAGTCCCTCTATTTAGGAAGGATAAAGTGTCTGTCAACCGCCCAGTTTAACACACACCAGAAACTCCTTCACTTAGTCCCGCCCTAACGTATCATGTTCGGTTGCAAGATTTCGCCTTCAACACCGCTCACACCATGAGGGTTGGACTCGATGACCTTAAAGGTCTTTCCCAACTCAAGCGATTCCATGAGTCTACGGTCTTATGGACACAGCGCCCTGTCAGCACCTACCTTTGGACAGTGGCCGCCGGGGGCGCGCACAGCTCGGCAGAGCCAGGCCCGGCCCATCCCCTCCCTCCGCGCCGCCTTGCGCAGCCGCGCAGCGATAGCTGAGGAGCTGCCGGAGCAGCCTGCGCGGCCGAGCACGGCCAGGCTGGGTTGGGCTGGGCTGG
>JAOXOE010033530.1:0-10151 GCA_028565055.1 Phoeniculus purpureus
AAAAACTAGTAATAATAACTAGAAAGTTGGAAGGAAATGTCCCCAGGATATTCATAGAATCATTCAGGTTGGAAAAGCCACCAAGCAGATCACAGAGCCCTTGCTGGGCTCTGTTATCTCTACATCATAAATGCTGGAAACCTTCTGTGTGTTCCATGGGCAAAGCCAGTATTGTGGATGACTCTAAGGTGTTTTTAAAGGGCTTTAAGATTAAAGTATTTCTATTTGCTTATGAGAAGACAGACTAATTTAAGGTTAAGTAGTGTCATTTAAGTCTTGTATAAGGTCTTGTAAGTTAAAAAACTAGTAATAATAACTAGAAAGTTGGAAGGAAATGTCCCCAGGATATTCATAGAATCATTCAGGTTGGAAAAGACCCCTGGGATCATTAAGTCCAAGAGTCCAACCAGCAACCCTACTCTACAAGATCACCCCTAAAACCAGATCCCCCAACACCACATCTAAGCGACTTTTAAACTCATCCAGGGCTGGGGACTCAACCACCTCCCTGTGCAGCCCAGTCCAGTGCCTGACCACTCTCTCTGGGAAGTCTAACCCTCCCCTGTTGGAGCTTGAAGCCCTTCCCTCTGCTTCTGTTGCTAATGACCTGTGAGGAGAGACCAGCACAAACATACTTTCAGTGTTATTTCAGATAGTTGTAGAGAGCGATGATGTCTCCCCTCAGCCCCCTCTTCCTAAATTAAACAGCCCAAACTCTCTCCATCTCTCCTCATCAGACTGATTCTCCAGGCTCTTCTCCACCTCCGTTGCCCTCCTCTGCTCTCGCTCCAGCCCCTCGATGTCTCCCTTGGACTGAGATGCCCAAAACTAGACCCAGTACTCAAGGTGCAGCCTCCCCAGTGCTGAGTGCAGGGGGACAATCCCCTCCCTGCTCCTGGTGGACACACAGTTACTAATCCAGGCCAGGGTGCCATTAGCCTTCTTGGCCACCTGAGCACATCGCTGGCCAATATTGAGAAACTCTTTATTCGTTGCATGACTGGACTGAAACTTTCATACATACATAAGTATAATTTTAACTATTTTAAAATTATTTTGAGAATTTTTTATTATATAAATAATTTTAATTATTTTGAGAGTAAACCATTAAAAATTGTACATCTGGATTAAAAGTTACATCAGCAAAGACACACACATTCTGTGAAGTCCCAGCAACTATAAGATGCAATAGGAATTCAGGATAAGGTCTTAGATTTCCACAGGACACCAATTACTGTGTATGGGTTATGAAGTGCTTCTATTGTTCTCCTCTGAAATACTCTGAGCAAGGTTATTACACATGAAAGGTATGAGAGTGACAGCTCTGGGGGATGAAGGTTTCTGTTCATCTACACAACAGGGGGCAATGAATGATTTTCCTCACACAGCTCTGGAAGAAAGCTTCTAAAGGTGGAAGCAGAGCAATATGTGTTGACCTTTATTAAATAATCTGAGTCTGAATAATCAAATAATCGAAACACATCCTCCATGCCAAACTAGCTACGTGAATTCACAGAAGCTTTGCCTAATTAAACAAAGACACAGTGAGCCCCCATGGAATAGTCACAAATAATTAAAAAAAGCTATTTTTCTCCTTTTTTATCAACCCCAGCACTCCCATCTTCATGCTCGATCAGCCTGTGACCTCTCTGTTTACACTGCTACAGAGACATCCATTACTGCCAAAAGACTTGGGTTTTTTCCCACATGATTGCAGAAGCTGCCATCTCCACAGCACTGCAGCTGAAATACAACCACCAGACTGTAACAGCGACACAACAACGCAACAGGAATGGGACGAGAGTGCTGCTGTCACTTAAAGTCCGTATCCTGACATCAGAGTCTTTCAAACTGTTTTGGTAACACAGTGTTCATTAGGGTTAGGGTTAGCTCATGAAGCAAAGGTTCATTACAACCTTAAAGGTGTTTCTATCTCCCCCCTTCTCTCTCTCTCCCCCCCAACTTCTCTCTTTCTCTCTCCCCTTCTCTTTTGCTCTCACTCTCTCTTTCTGTCTCTCCTTTCTCTCTTTCTCTCTCCCCCCTTCTCCCCTTCTTCCAAAGCAGTCACCCTTTTTATAACTAGTTCAGATTTTTCCTAGGAAGGGCCTATTGTACTCTGGAAAGCCCTGGCTAAACTCTAAGAGACGATCACCACTCTGAGTGTGATTTTTTTTTTTTTTTTTTTTTTTTTTTTGGCCAGCAAAAATTCCTGGCTCTCTCTGGAGTCGCTGTGTGTTCTCAGCAGAACATGCTCCAAGGCTTATTGACATTTGGCAATTAGCAGTGAATCACACTGAACCACCCCAGTGTGGACAGAGAAGAGAAGGATGGCAGCACTCCCACAGTGCAGCTGTTGGGGAAACCTTTAATTATCCAGATCGCTCCGAATTAGCGGTGAATGTGAAAGGGAGGGCAAACCCTGCGCCACTTCCACATGGCTGCTTTTAGATGACTCACATTTTCCTCCACCACCTTCTTGAAAGACACCCCAGTCTCTCTTTCATCATCTTTTGGTTGGTAATCAATAGCGTTGTGTTTCATTCTGTAGGATTCAGACAACTCCAGACAGTGTTGCTAGAAATCTTGATGGATGACAGGGCATGGAATGAATTGCTGTAAATTTTAAGTGGCTCTATTTTGGCACTGCTGGAGAAGCTCAGTGAGCAGGGAAAAAGGGATGGCAAATGCTAAACAAAATGATAGTAATAACTGAAATCTGATTAAATACGAGACGTAACTTGGTTTTGTTTGTGAATTGTAGTTCTTCAGACCACAAAAGGGAAATGGAGGCTAGACAGGAATATTTACAGTCTGCAATTAGGACGTTGTGTTGTCCTGCATCACACCGGATTCAATGCAATAAATTGCCTTCCTTCCTTTCTGAGGTTTCAAATTTGTGACTCAGGAAGTCTTTCGCAGTCCTGCGTTTCTCTATTCCTTGGCCTCATGCTGCATCAGGGGAAGTTTAGATACCACATGCAAAACTTGGTCTGGAAAACAGTCCCTGTGAAGAGCAGCTGCGGTTATTGAGTCTAGAGAAGAAGAGGCTGAGGGGAGACCTTCCTACTCTCTACAGCTACCTAAAGGGAGGTTGTAGCGAGGCTGGTGCTGGTCTAATCTTCCAAATCAGTAATGATGGGACAAGGGGAAATGGCCTCAAGTTGAGTCAGGGGAGATTTAGATTGGATCTTAGGAAGAAGTTCTTTCCTGAGAGAGAAAGTGGGCACTGAAACAGGCTGCCCAGGGAGATGGCGGAGTCCCATCCCTGGAGGTGTTTAAAAACCAAGTAGCTAGAGCACTTGAGGCCATGGTCTAGGGGTTAGAGAGATGTTGGGAAGAAGGTTGGACTTGATCCTAGATCAAGCCATGATGATTCTATGATTTGTGAACGATCTGTGATAGAAACCCATGACAAGGACAGAAGAACCTCTCTCTTCTGAATAGAGTAGGATCAGTCCGTGTGAAAGAGATAAGCTCCTAATTCCAGGTTTATGAAAACATATTTTATCGCATCCATCACTCTGCACAGAGATTTGTGGTTGATTCATTATACAGTTATCATTCTTTTAAGCCAGTACAACTCTGGATTCCAGGGGCTTGGTATTATTTCAGACTTGAGTACTGATCACTAACCCATTCCACCCATTTCATGCTAATGAACCGACTCTTCCAATCCCTAATGTTCTGTGATACTGTGACCCCTAATTCGGGAACGATATCTGCCATCTTTTCATTGTCCTGCACATCACCTGGCAGCTGCATATGGAGTTGCTATGTAATTTCTGCTTCGCAGGTGTCAGTGTCTCCATCTCAGGAAACAGAAAGCCGCTTGTATGTATTGGCTAATTACTGTGCTACTAACAGGGTAATTGCACATTTATTTCTGTCTACAAATTACATGGTAGTCACACTCAGAATTACCATCAAAGACATCTTCTGTAGTTGCCAGTGAATAATTTCTTTTTAATTACAATATAATTACATGCTTGTTACTGTCTGGTAAGAATACAGCACTGCTTGATTTTGTGTACTCAGTGCCATTGTCATAGCAGCCAAAGGTCCGTGGATGTCGTTTGCATGAACGCTGGGTCAAGTGACCAAAAAGATTTGGAAGTGTGTTTATCTAGGGAGAGGAACTTCTTCATGATAAGGGTGATGGAGCACTCAAACGGGCTGCTCAGGGGGTTGTGGAGTCTCCTTCTCTGGAGATGTTTAAAACCTGCCTGGGCATGTTCCCGTACGATTTGATCTAGGGGATCCTGCTGTGGCAGGGGGATTGGACTGGATGACCTTTTGAGGTCCCTTCCAATCCTTAGTGTTTGGTGATTCTGTGATTGTATGAAATGTCTGTCTCTAAGCAGGTGGTAATTAAACAGCTTATCCTGTTAGTAAAGTCCTCAGAGTTAAGGTTAAACTTGCCATGATTTTGAAATATCATTGTTTTAAGCTGACAGGAACAGTGTCAGAGAACAGCAGAGGTTCCACATCAGTATGAGGAGGAACTTCTTCACAGTCAGGGTGACAAAGCATTGGAAGGGGCTGCCCAGGGGGCTTGTGGAGTCTCCTTCTCTGGAGACATTCAAAACCCGCCTGGGTATGTTCCTGTGTGACTGAATCTAGGGGATCCTGCTATATCAGGGGAATTGGGCTGGAGGATATTTTGAAGTCCCTTCTAATCTCTAATGTTATGTGATTCTGTGGTTACAGGGAGGTCAGCCCAAACAAACTCGAGGGAATCAAACAAAATCACTCTATACATCACACCAGCAGAGAAGCTCTTATGGAGAACCAAGCCTTTCACTGGCTTGAGACCAGATTCTGCTAGATTTCCTTAAGTTTCTCAGCAAGGGGTGCTACCCTCACTGGGTAGCTGAGATACTGTTCACCATGACTAAGTACTTTACAGTAAGATTTTACAGTCTGGTTTACTGCAAATACAACAGGCAAATTAAACAAGGTTCAATTAATCATCAAGATTTGAACAGCCTGGGCTCTGCAATGTGTTAATCACAGTTTAAACAAATAGGTAGCGTTTTCAACCATTTAGAACCTGCTGCGCCACTCAACACCGTTTACAAATGAATGAAATTCTTCCTCTGATTCGGCAAGGAAAAGCAAACTAAAAACCAGGCACTGGAGAAACTCAATCTCTGTTTTGACTTTCGAGGGGGAAAAAAAAACCCCCTTTCTGTTTGCTAGTTTGTGTTCCTCCCCGCTGGCACTTCCAGGCAGTGTTTATTCACTCACCTTGCCACTTTCAATAGCGCACTGATTTGCAGATAATGGTGAAGGGATGTTCCGTCTCAAGTTTCAACCTGAACCTGATCTCTCACACAGGCAGAAAATGAAATGATTAAATGTAATAGAGATGTACAGGTTTCAGCTATTCACGGGTATTGAAAGAAGATAAATACTTCCAGTTAACATTCAGCTAGGCTTTTGTAAAGTCACAGAATCACAGAACATCAGGGATTGGAAGGGACCTTGAAAGATCATCCAGTCCAATCTCCCAGCCACAGCTGGATCCCCTAGATCCAGTCGCACAGGAACATGGCCAGGCGGGTTTGAAACATCTCCAGAGAAGGAGACTCCGCAACCCCCCTGGGCAGCCCCCTCCAGTGCTCCTAGTTGTGCCCTCTGCTTACATTTCCTCCTGCCCTACACCAAGGATAGTCTTGCTCACAAATTCTCTCATTAATAGATAAAGTCTAAATTCACAGAACCATAAAATATTAGGGATTGGAAGGGACCTGAAAAGATCATCCAGTCCAACATTGGGAGTGCTTGTGGATGAGAAGCTCAACATGAGCCAGCAGTGTGCAGTTGTGGCCCAGAGGCTCTGAGGTGACCTTATTGTGGCCTTCCAGTATCTGAGAGAGGTCTACAAAAAGGCTGGGGAGGGACTATTTGGGATGGTGGGTGGCGACAGGACTAGGGGCAATGGAGCAAAGCTGGAGATGGGTAGATTTAGATTGGATGTGACAATCACCGTGAGAGCCTGGAATGGGTTGCCCAGGGAGGTGGTTGGGGCCCCATCCCTGGAGGTGTTTAAGGCCAGGCTGGATGGGGCTCTGGCAAGCCTGGTCTAGGGTGGGGTGTCCCTGCCCATGGTGGGGGGGTTAGAACTGGATGATCAGGTGGTCCCTTCCAACCCAGAGTGATTCTGATTGTGTAAGTTCTCCAGTGGGGTGATCCTGCTGTGGCAGGGGGATTGGACTGGATGATCTTTCGGGGTCCCTTCCAATCCCTAAAAAAGGAGCCTGAGGGGTGACCTCATGAATGTTGATAAATATGGGAAGGGTGGGTTTCAGGAGGATGGAGCCAGGTTCTGCTCAGGGCATCCAATGATAGGACAAGGGGCACCAGGTGTGAGCTGAAACAAAGGAGGTTCCTCATCAGTATGAGAAGGACCTTCCTCCCAGTGAGGCTGATGGAGCACTGGAAGGGGCTGCCCAGGGTGTTGTGGAGTCTCCTTCTCTGGAGATGTTTAAATCCCACCTGGCCATGTTCCTGTGTGACTGATCTAGGGGATCTTGCTGTGTTGAGGGGAATTGGACTGGGTGGTCTTTCAAGGCTCCTTCTAATCCCTAATGTTCTGCGATTCTGTAATTCAGGAGTCAGTTTTCTCAAGCATCACCTGCCTTCCCCTTGCTCCCTGTCACTGTGGTTAGAGGAAACTCTGGAGCAGAGTCAGCCAGTCCAGCCACCACCGCCCATCCTGCCAACCATGTACTGGCTCTGCGTTAGTGAGGGCTCCACTGCTGTAATGGAAAATCTCCCCGGGGCCAGGCAAGATGCTGCTTTTTGTACTTTTCCAGGGCTGTTTGGTACTGCTCAGCATTAATCAGTGTCTCAGAATTGAGGTACTAATGGGTAATTAGGAGAAAATATTTGGACAGCAGAACAATACAGCTGGAATAGTGGCACCAGAAAGACCATGAGGACGATGACGGGGCTGGAACTTGCTGCTGTGGGACAGACTGGGAGGGTCAAAGGGGATTCAGCTGGTGAAGAGAAGCTCCAGAAGACCTTAGTGAGACCTTTCAGGGCTTGAAGGGACCCTGAAGAAAAATGGAGATGAACATTTTAGTAGGGAGTTGCAGAGACAGGATGAAGGGTAACAATTTTAAACTGAAGGAGAGGAATGTTTAGATTAGATATTAGAAAGAAGTTCTTTCCTGTGAGCCTGGTGAGGCACTAGAATGGGTTATCCAGGGGAATTGTGGCTGCTCCGTCCCTGGAAGTGTCCAAGGCCAGGTTAGATGGGAGTCTGGGCAACCTGATCTGGTTTAAGGTATCTATGCCCATGGTAGGAAGATCGGAACCAGAGGAGTTTTGAGGTCCCTTCCAGTCTAAACCACTTTATGACTTATGATGACACAGATGGGTTATGGTGAAGGCCACCTCCCACAGAGCTACAGAGCTGTGCAGGAAGGGATGGCTGCAGCACAGCTGTGACTGAATGTGTGATCATCACCAGTTATCAACCTACCTGTTGCCTTTACTCACTTCTCTCTTACTTCAGAGCTTGGGATGGGTTTGAGAGCAACCCACTGTCATGGATAAAGCCCATGAGCAAAGCTGCTTTTTAGATTTATAAACAAATGAAGACCAAACTACTGTTTACTTGCAAGCCTCAGCTATAAATGACCTTACCTTTCAGGATTTGATCTATAAAAATGATAAATATTAAACCAAAGAGCTTTACAGCCGTCGGTGGTGATCACCACTCATGGTTAGTGCCCAGCGTTACCGTTATAACATCATTCTTTGTCTGGGTTTTAATTTGTTTAAAGAACTTCTTCACTCCCTCGGCTTGAACATTAATGTTTATCAGAGCCAGGAGCCTGAACGTGTTTTTCAGGGCAGACAGCAAAGCTGCTGAACATCACAACCAAGGACGGTGAAGCCTTTCTTCCAATGAAATGGGATTAACGTCAGGAGAGTGACCCCAGTAGGTGCTAAGGACCTAATGTCTACTCTCTTGGGGTTACTCCCAGCCACTGACCCAGCAGAGATGGAACCAGACAAACAAGGACCTGTTTCCAGAGCATCCCAGTACATTCAAGCATGACCCTTGCTTTAAAAAGGTGTTTAGAGGCTCATAGAATGGGTTAGAAGGGACTTCCAAAGGGCGTCCGGTTCAACCCCCCTACTCCAAGCAGGGCCAGCACTCACTAGACCAGATTGCCCAAAGCCCTAACCAGCCTGACCTTGAATGGCTCCAGGGATGGGGTCTTCAGCCCCTCTCTGGGCAGTTTGTTCCAGGGATCCCCCACCCTCAGATTCAAGACCATTTTCCTCAGGACCAGCCTCACTCTACCCTTTTCCAGCTCCAAACCATGACCCCTCATCCTATTGTTCCCTGCCCCTAGGAACAGTCTTCCCCAGCCTTCTGACAGCCACTTTCAGAGACAAGAAAGTCTCTACAAGGTCCTCCCAGAGCCTTCTCCTCTCCAGGCTGAACAACCCCACCTCTCTCATGTACGTGAGAGTCATCCTGCTGCAGTCCCAAGCTGCAGGTGTCTAAAGAGCTGAGTGAGAAAATCCATGTGTCTGCAGCACTGCTAGCCCCTGGCAAGTGTGATCAGCTGGGGCTGCCTTCTGCAAAGGCTGAACAACCCTAAACCTCTTGGCTCGGATCCTTGAAGGCACTTAAGAGCCCAGCTCCATCAACAGATCCAGTTAAGAGCTGCCATTTACCCTCTGAAGAAGAAGTTATTCAGAGCTGGGTGTTGGCAGGCTGATGCAGCCTCTCCAGCGGCTCTCCGGGAGGAGAAAGCTGCTCAAGCCCCAGCTCTCCAGGGCTTGCCACCTAATGGAAGGCTGGGCTCAGGCCAAGCCCTGCTTTTCTAGTAATTTTACTGCAGAAAACAGAGGAGACTGAACATTACTGCAAAGAGGAGCAGACATCCAGCAAGAGCTCCTCCCCATGCTCAAACCCAAGTCTCTCTCTGTCACACCACAGTTACATAGAGTTGAGCAAATGACTCTTCTTTAACCTGCTCCCTACACTGAAAATCCCGTTTCAGATGGCCCTTTGCTGTGAGAGGCTCCTTTAGACACAAATCACTAAATAAATCCTTGGGACCCATCTCAATCACAGAATCAAAGCACAGAGTTGTTTAAGTTGGAAGAAACCTTTGGGATCACTGAGTCCAACTGCTCCCCCAGTGCTGCCAGGGCCCCACTCACCCCTGTCCCTCACCCCACATCTCCACAGCTTTGTAACCCCTCCAGGGACTGGGATTCCCCCCTGCCCTGGGCAGCCTGGGTCAGGCCTGGGGAACCCTTATGGGGCAGAAATTGTTCCTCAGGGTCAACTTCAACCTCCTCTCAGGCAACTGGAGGCTATTTCCTCTCGTTTTGTTCCTTGATCCTTGGGAGAAGAAACTGACCCCCACCTCACTCCAACCTTCTGAATTTCAGGGAGTTTAGAGAGCATTAAGTTCTCCCTTGAGCCTCCTTTCTCCAGCTAAACTGCCCCAGTCACACACTGGTCACCCAATACTGGCTCTGTGCTCCCACCACACTCCATACAGGAGAGAAAAAGTACAAAGAATAACCATGGGATCTCAAAACCTTTAGTAAGGCCAGATTTCCCCCAAAACACAGGGGATTTTGTCTCTCTCACAGAAAAGGTGATGGTTGACTTTGACCCCGGAACATCTCAGAGTCCAAACAAAGGACCAGAAAGACCTCAATGCCATGGGGCTGGTCAGCATCCACACAGCTGGTGTCCTGGGCACTGGGAGGAGATGAGGCTTGGGTGGTGTGCATCACCTCCAGGTTTAAATTTGAATAATGAATTAAAGCAAACTTCATCCTCACCCTTCAGCACTTACTGGGGAGGCTGGGCTTTTCTGGCAGTACTGGTTGACAAGTGACTGAACAGGAGCCAGCAGGGTGCCCAGGGGGCCAGTGGCATCCTGGCTTGGATCAGTAATAGTGTGGCCAGCAGGACCAGGGATGTCAATCTCCCCTGGGACTGGGCACTGGGGAGAACTTCCCTCCAGTACTGGGGGCAGTGCTGGGCCCCTCACTTCAACAAAGAGATGGAGGGGCTGGAGCAGATCCAGAGGAGCAACAAGGCTGGGGAAGGGACTGGAGGGAAAGGCTGATGAGGAGAGGCTGAGGGAGCTGGGGGTGTT
>JAOXOE010033531.1:0-10151 GCA_028565055.1 Phoeniculus purpureus
CATTCAAAACACTCTCTAACATAGAGAGCCAGCCCACCACCCTTTCTATCCTGCCTGTTCCGCTTGTAGAGCTTATAACCATCCATTGCAGCACTCCACTCATGAGAGTCATAAGTTCATGAAGGACTGTCTCCCATGGGAGCAACCCCATGCTGGAGCAAGTGCCAAGTGTTGAGGAGGAAGGAGCAGCAGATACAACTTGTGATAAACTGACTGCAACCACATTTCCCATCTCTTCAAACCACTTGCAGGGAGGTGATAAAGAATTTGGGACTCAAGTTGAGCCAGGGAAGTAGGGAGGGGTGGGAGAAAGATGTTTTAAGACTTGATCTTATTTCTCATTACCCTATTCTGATTTGATTGGTAAGAAATTAAATTGGTTTCCACAGGTCAAGGGTATTTTGCTGCGACACTGAGCGACTGATGTCTCCCTGTTGAGATAAACTCATGAACCTTTCATTGCATTTTCACCCCATTCAGATGAGGACAGTTGCTGTGGTGGGCACCTGATGTCTAGCCACTCTCAACTCATCACACTTTAGAACCCATAACCAAAGCAATGTTGTTCAAATTATTATAAGCAATCGAGAATGAAAACACTGGCAATCAAGGCCATTCCTCCAGTGACACAGATTGCTCTTTAGTGTTTTTTCTCCAAGTATTGTCTTCAGCCATGCACCACTGTCTATAAACCAATGAGGGCTGGGTGTCAAGAAGAAAGAGACAATCTCTTTTTCCTTGCGCCCTCTGATGGGACGGGGGCAATGGGTGTCAGTCGGAGCACAGGAGGTTCCACCTCAACATGAGGAAGAACTTCTTTACTGTGGGAGTGACAGAGCACTGGAACGGGCTGCACAGGGACGCTGTGGAATCTCCTTCTCTGGAGAGTGTCAAGACCCATCTGGATGTCCCTGTGTGACTTGCCCTAGTTTCTATGGTCCTGCTTGAGCAGGGCGGTTGAACTTGATGACCTTTGGTGGTCTCTTCCAACCGCTAATGGTCCGTGTGTATCTCTGTGAAATTCCAGTTCACGTGCACTGAAGTAGAAGGTGCTCAGGATGGGTTCACATGGGTGATCTCGTGCACAGGATCTGAACCTCAGAAATGTGATGGGGATACCCCAACAGAAAGGTGCCGTTACACCGCCACAGGTTCCCACTCTGACATAAAACTGGCAACTGCCTTGGCCACAAGAGTGCAACCAAAATGTTTAATGTTCTATTCCTAATTATTCTAAACTGCCTTGGAAAGTTTTGTGTCAGGGACAGTTACGAATCTACAGTGGAGGGGTATTACTGTTTTAGAACAAGTTCTTCTCTGTGGTTTCCAGTGTAGCTCACCAGCCAAAAAAACCCACCAAACCACGATTTCCCCCCACCCCAGTTTTATAGTCCCTGAACATCGTGTGAAGCAGCTGGATATTTTGCATAATTTTTTGTGAGACAGCCAAGCAGGAAGCTCTTAACTTTTCTAACGAGGCAGTACCACCAGTTAGAAAAGAGCTTCTGTGTGCCATTGACCGCTCCTCCAGGGCAGATGGCCCTCTCCTGTGGTCGGTCTCTATCACTCTACTGGAATTCCCTTCCCCCTCTGCCAGAGGGGCTCTCATGACCTTGCAGTCATTGGGAATTCTGAGCTCCCTCCTAAAGCACCCATCAATCATGTAATTAAAGTCTTTTACTTCCACTTTAGGACTCTAGCCAGGTGGAGACATATGTTACTTAGGCATTTTATTGAAACATTAATTCAGCGCAGACTTTTGGTTATCTCTTCAAGCTTACAGAAGGGTTTTTTTCTGCATGTCTTCCAGCTATTGCATTTTAACAATTATGTTGGTATGGAATTTAACTGCCAGAGCCTGAACCACTGAAGTCTTCTCTTCATAGAATCATATGGTTAGAAGGGACCTCTAAAGGTCATCTAGTCCAAACCCCCCTACAACAAACAGGGACATCTCTAACTAGAGCAGACTGCCCAGAGCCCCATTCAGCCTTGAATGGCTTCAGGAATGAGGCCTCCACTACCTCTCTAGGCAGCCTGTTCTAGGGACCCATCCCCCTCAGATTCAAGAAATTTTTCCTATAGCTCTTTTTCCAGCTTCAAACCCTATGACCTCTCATCCTATCATTGCCTGCCCTTGTGATCAGTCTTCCTCAGCCTTCTGACCCCTTTCAGGGGATCACTATCAGGTCCCCCTTGGAGCCTTCTTTTCTCCAGGCTGAACAACTCCAATCTCAGCCTGTCCTCATAGGAGAGAAGCGACAGCCCTATTTCCCCCCCATTAATTAGAGGTAGTTTTGTCAGTTAGTTTCATAATCTAGACAGTGGCTCATTGCTCCAATTCACCTCTTTTTCAGTGCTTTTGCCAGTCCCTTCGTAATTAATGTTTACAGGGATTACCATCAGCTCTTCTGTATCACAAAGGGCAACAGGGTTAGGAATGCTTCTGAAGCAATAGGACAAGAGGAAACAGCCTCAAGTTGTGCCAGGGGAGGTTAAGATTAGACATTAAGAAAAATTTGTTCCCTGACAGGTTGGTCAGTGGTTGGAACAGGCTGCCCATGGAGGTGGTGGAGTCGCCATCCCTGGAGGTGTTCAAAAAATGTGCAAATGAGCCACTGGGAAGCATGGTATATTGGGCACGGTAGGGCTGGGTTGATGATCGGATTTGATGACCTTGGAGGTCTCTTCCAGCCTGAATGATTCTATGATTCTGTGATTCTGTTCTGTGGTCAGAGCCTTAGATTCTAAGGAAGAAGAGCTCAGTTGTTATAGGGCTTCATCTTGCAGGGGCCACAAATATTGTGTGGCCAGATCACCTGGCACACAGAACTGTAGGGTCTATATTCTGGGTATCACCTGGCAAAAGATCAAGTCAAGGTGACACAGCGTTGAAAGAGCCCACTGGCTTGACACAAGCATGAGTGAAGTGCTGACAAATCAGAGCTCAGAACTACTCTGTCAGCCAGGCTGGAAATGATGACCAGAAGTTAATACTGGTTTTACACACAGCCATTTGGCACAGATGTCATACCACATGATGTATGGCCACAGACAAGACTATTAGATATTTCATCTATGCAAAGAAAACCCAAAAAACACCCCAGTAAGCACAAATTCCACTAGATCGTGACATCTTAAATCTGCTGTTCCTTACACAAGTTCTGGTGATAGGCACGCATGAGCAAGTTCCTACAATCACTTGAGAAGCCAGAGGAAAGTGCTGCTTAAAGCATTTTCAAACACGGCATGGTACTTCATAGAATCATTAGGGATTGGAAGGGAGCTCGAAAGACCATCTAGTCAAATCCCCCGAATTTCATTTCAAGTCAAATGAGTGAGAATTATGAGCTAAACCTTCCGATGTAATTAAAGAATCATTTAAGACAAGCTTGGAATCAAACAACTATACTGCAGTCATCACAGCAGACCAGTTTGGAAGGGATCCCAAGGATCATCGAGTCCAACCCATTAAATTAAATAGTATTTTAAACTCTGTTCTCTGAAGGTAAGGAGGTACTGGTCAAACATACAGGGAAATCACTCTAAGTTTTTAATTTGAGACCGATGAAAAGAACGGAAATTAGTTGAACATTTTACACGTACAAAGGCATTTTGTGGCTTTTAAACCAAACCAAAGAATCCAGAGTGACCTTAGCAGAGGGCACTGAAGACAAGGACAAAAAGGCTCATTGGGAATCCAGCCCACGCTGACAGGAATCAATAACAGAGGCACTGACAGCACACGGACACAACACTCTACCATGGAAAACACTCTGACAAAGACAGGGATCTTTAAAAAATTTATGGTTTATACCTAGCATTATATAACCCACAAAGTTATAACCTAATATTTCCATGCCTTAAGGTTTGCTCTGCAGCAACACTCGTCCTGGCTACGTACAACCCCCACTTTTTTCTTCCATTTGTGACCTTAAACTTGAAAAACAGCATGAAATGCAGAAATAGATGACAAGATCCATTGAATGAAAGCTGTAGTTTTGACACGAGGGTGAAATGTAGGTGTGCCTGGTGATGCTGGTGTAATTCTGATCAGACTCCCCACGTGAGCATTAACACATGCAAGAAACCCCATAAATCTGTGGCAGGCACTTGGGTTTTATCTTGCTAAAATGCTAATGTGGTTGATAGATTTTTCTCATCTTAACTTTCACAGGTAATGCAGGTAACCCTCCCTCTCTGAGCAGTTCTCTCCTGAAAGGATGAATTCCACCCTAGACAGGCCAGCCAAAGCCCGCGCATACAGTCACCTAGGGTCAACAACACGACTGCCATGTCACATTCAAATAGTTTTCCGCTTATAATAAAAAAATCCACTCAACATCCTTCACTCGACGGCTGAAAGCAGTCTAAATCTCTTCCGATGTTATGGCAGATTCATACAGAGCCCAAGAACAACGTTCTGTAAGCACAGTAAATCACAGCCCCCACCCTGCCCAACCAGGGTGCAGTCGTTTTCCTGTTTGTTTATTCAGTTTGGATTTCTCCATGGATTTGGTTTCCATGAGCATATTTTACGGTGAGCTACTGCAAAATCATTTCCCCAGAAGACAGAAACCTGTACTGTGCACTTGAGCCTAAAAGATACCTGAGAAACACAAATTAAGTGCATTTTATAATTAGATATTAAAAACATAATAATATGATACTATTTCTCTTCTTTACAAAAATACAGAATCACAGTAGATGAATAAATTCTGTGAGATCATGGAGGTATTTAAATGCACATTAATCTGCTCTCTCTCTCTAGACTCATTGAAAAGACAGTCTGTCGAAAGATGACTCAGTCTGCAAATGGAACTCGCAGTGACTGACAGGCGCGTTTCCTTTGCGGTTTGATGAATTTCTTTTAACGAACTAGAGCTCTGGCATGATGCAGCCTCGTTTTCTCAAGCGCATTGAAACTGAGCGAGAACGCTGTGATTTTTAATTCAGCACTTTTCACCTCTCACCGTCAGAGAAACAGGCAGACCACACAGTTCAAACAACACCTGCTCATTCTGGGAAGATACTGTCACTTGAACAACGAGAAGCAGCTTATTTAGTACCTTGGAATGACAACGGTCATCTTTTCATCTCCTGCGTGCACACAGGCACTGTGATACTACCTGAAGCAACATGAAAACACAGTGCACTGCTACAGACAAAGGAAATGATTACCCTAAATTAAAGAGAGGAAGCATTTAGTACTAGGCCTGTGTTTAATATAACAATGCAAGTGCTCTGAATACAGTAAAATCACAGATTTAAGTGATAACATCCTCAGAAAGATGTTTTAATTCTCAGGAATATGTCAATTATGGGCGATGAGACTTTGCAGGAAACACATTTGATTTCTACCTTCTATGAGTTTCAGGGTTTTTTTATAAGCATGCAGCTCAGATGCCTACATAATTAAAATGCCACTTTTATACTTATTAATAAAACAAAATGTGTGGCATGTTAGAAAGCTCAGAAACTCATCACTAATTAAATACTACAATTCCACACTGGATTTGGTGGAGTGACTGAAATCCATTGGTCCAACATTTTCCATACATACACATTTTTTGAGGTTCCAGCATGGAACCTCAAAAGCAGCGACTCATCATAATAAATAAGGAATAGGAGAGACGTGACCTTAAAATTGAAGATACACCAAAGTCGTCACAAAATACTCTTAAGTCACTACTGAATGATGGCAATCTAGATCCTGCAGTGCCTGAGCTGAGTTCTATCCTACTTGGTCTAGGTGATCCTAATGTGGCAGGGGGATTGGACTAGATGATCTTTCGAGGTCCCTCCCAATCCCTAATGACTTTACGATTCATTGTGTTTCTTCTTATTCCTGATTTATACATTCCTTATTTCCAGAAGGAAATAGGGCTTCATCTGTACTGCCTTAGAAGGAGTTTTCTAATTCTGCGTCTTTGTGTTGTGGTTCTTTTTACTGTAGCAAACCATGTCTTCTAAAATGAGAGTTCATTTTTAAGGAATTTGATGGATGACATGTGAGTTGATGGACTGTTCTTCCAACACATTCCTGGGTAGCTGAACTCACTCATAAGAACTGGGTTCTATTCACCCAAAGCTTGCTTCAATGGCCTAAATATTGCCTTGTTCACCTTATCGCCTTGTCTGGAGACTGGTAGCAGATGCCAACTGGAAGATCCCCCTTGTAAATCACTCTTCGGATGTTGAGTAGGAGGCATTTGATAGGGTTCCCACATTCACCATAGCTGACTTCTATACATTAAAGGTTCTCCTTACGACTGCTCAGAATCACAGAATATTAGGGATTGGAAGGGACCTCAAAAGATCATCTAGTCCAATCCCCCTGACACAGCAGGATCACCTAGACCAAATTGCACAGGAACATGGCCAGGTGGGTGTTAAACCTCTCCAGAGAAGGAGACTCCATAACACTCCTGGGCAGCCTGTTCCAGTGCTCTGTCACCCTCACTGGGAAGAAGTTCCTTCTCACATTCATATGGAACTCCCTATGTTCCAGCTTACACCCATTGCCCCTTGTCCTATAATTGGATGACACTAAGAAAAGCCTGGCTCCTTCCGCCTGACACCCACCCTTTCCATATTTACAGACATTAATGAGGTCATTCTTCAGCCTCCGCTTCTCCAAGATAAAGAAACCCAGCTCTCTCAGCCTTTCCTCGTAAGACAGATGTTCCCCTCTCTTCATCATCTTTGTGGCTCCATGCTGGACTCTCTCCAGCAGTTCTGTGTCCTTCTGGAACTGAGGGGCCCAGAACTGGACACAATATTCCAAATATGGTCTTACCAGAGCAGAGTAGAGGGGGAGGAGAACCTCTCTCAATCTGCTAACCACCCGTCTTCTGATCTACCCCAGGATGCATTTGGCCCTCTTGGCCACAAGGGCACATTGCTGGCTCATGATCATCTGCTGTCCATCAGGACCCCCACGTCCCTTTCTCCT
Organism: Phoeniculus purpureus; assembly: GCA_028565055.1. Classification (NCBI taxonomy): domain Eukaryota; kingdom Metazoa; phylum Chordata; class Aves; order Bucerotiformes; family Phoeniculidae; genus Phoeniculus; species Phoeniculus purpureus. The sequence continues at coordinate 6,956 of JAOXOE010033531.1, forward strand.
ACACTACTCTCCAGCAGGTCAATTGCCCTAACATATTCTGATGCTTGGGGCTATTCTTGCCCAGATGCAAGACTCTTCTTTCTTTCTTTCCTCTTATTTCTCTTCTTCCTTTCCTAATTAAAACAACTACCATCCAAAAAAAAGGGGGTGATGGAGATGTGAATAAAGCTTTCTTTGCTTTCTTTCTTTCCTGTAGACATTTTCCTAACCATTGGCTAGAATGTGCAGACAATTCCCTTTGTTAGGTTTTCTCAGTGTGTGTGTCATGTCTGTGGTGGGGGAGAGGCTGATTCTGTTTTCCAGTGGTTTACACGGAGTATTCTTTTTCATCTTTTTCTAACGTCTTCTAGTCTTTGTCAATAAAACTTGCTATTTTTCTCTACTATAACACTGTCCTCAGTTTCTTTGTGTTTTGAATTCTCTGGGAAATAAAAAACAGCACAGTACATAGTAGAGTGCCTCCTGCCATGAACTTTGAGGTACCAAGTGGAGCCTGCACTAGTTTACAAGGGATTGCTGTTGCAAAACATGACAGCATCAGCACTCTGCCCAGTACAGTTTCATTGCATCTTGCTTGCTTTGATGTGTCTCAAAGCCTAACATGAAAAAATCAAAGAGCAAATTGTCATTTACTGTAAGATCAGGAGGGCTTTTAGGTTTTGAGTTTTCCTCCTCTGTATAACATATATTGCTATGTTTCCCTCAGATGTTGCTTCAAATCTAGAGTCTGGACAGATTCATCCAAGTGTGAGGCAGCTTACACCTAGAACTCAGGGCTCCCAGTGTCTGCTGTGCCCTGTGACTGGGGACCAGTCACCCGAGCAGCTCCGTGTGAGAAAGCCATTCTCTCCAGCTGTGACTACCAATTGAACCATTCCTCTGCACCAGTGTTTGTGATCAGCATGAACCAGAGCTTGCAAGAGAGATCAGTCTTCCTAGGCACTGGATGAGCTCTTTGCAGCACTGGGTGTTATTGACCCATACATCTGTTATCTTGGAGCAAGCCTTTGTATATGTGGTAAACAGTTATGATACTGTAATTTCCTTTCCGGGCCCTTGTAGTTATTGTGCATGTCCTGTTTTTCACAATTGTGTGCTAGCTGGGTCAGCATGAACCCCAGTAATCAACAGCAGAACCGAGTATGCCAGGTCTGACACAAAAGGAATCCAGTAGTAAGATTTGTGCCCTCTAGATTTAATTGTTTAGCATTCTTTATCCAGCGCGCTCATATTATTTTCTTCTGTTATACAATGGATATCTTCACAGAATAGATTAGACTTCTATCAGACAAAAATGACTATAATTAACCGCTACGCTGTATACATTATCTCCATATCCAGAAGCACAACAAACTGCTTGACCAGAGGACAGGAAGATCACTCTGTTTTCCATAGTATGTGCCACTGAAAATACTGCAGGAAAGTGTATTCCCACGGTATTACGAGTGGTGTGAAAGAAAATGCAATAGAAAATAAAAATGAACAACTAGCCGCCTACTGAGTTACGCTAAAACACAAAACTTCAAAGATTGATACAAGACAAAGAGTAAAAACTAACAGGAAAATTTAGACCAAAACTTCACCCCACTGACGAATTTGTAACATGAAAACCTGAAAAAAATACACCACAAAAAGGGCTGTTGTGCTGCAAGGGTGACTAGAGCCCGTGTTGCTATTACAATTGTAGATTACATTATCTGTGTATAAAATAAAGTAGCGAGGACACCACCGTATTCCATAGTCTCTAATATCCAAACTATCTGCCTTGTAGTCACAGTGCTTGGGAAGAAAAACCTGAAGGAATTTTTTTCCCTCTGGATATTTTTCTCGTGTTCTGTGTGGGTCGCTTGAATGCTGGTGTATTGTGGTTTGCAGCGGAGGAGATTTTGTGCTTGGAATAATGATTTGTCTCCTAGCACAAAACACCAATGCTCCCCTTCAGCATCCCTTGAGAATAAGACGTTCAGCACTCGAGTCATACACTCCAACAGCAGAGAACTCCATATTCATTGTGTCGCATGATGCAAAAGGCCCCGATGGCATCCTCTGTAACACTGCTGTAGAGCTACTGAGTTTCTCATTGTCGTTGTTGATGTTTTTACTGAGTTCAAACGTAAATACTATAAATAAATCTCAAATTAAACTATGCCAGGATATCCTCTCCATTACAAAAAAAGGGAAAGATTATATTTAAGTCTTAAACAAGCTGTTTTCTTCCTAAGATCTTTGTATACAGTACACAAAAAGCTTACCGCAGGCTAAGCTGATATGTGAACAGGATGCTGGTAGCTACTTTGGGTAGCCACCCATGGGGATGCTTTTACTGCAGGACAGATGTACAATAGCATCCCTCTCAAATGCAGGGAAAAAGGTGCTTCACATACACCATTGTCAAGTGCATACTAACAGTCTATAATGAAGAAACAGCTGACAAGGTCTACCTGAAGCACAAAATCGCTTCACAAGAATTTTGTATTGAAACACAGACAGAGACTTATCTAGGCACCATGGAGGACTTAAGTTTTCCCTTTTGTTCCACGTCTACTGCCTCTTACCCTGCCCCCTCCCTCAGCAGTGTGCTAGGGTTTCCAATGGAAGAAACTTCTAATTCCCCAGTTCCAAACAAACAATGAAGGTGAGTGCAGTATTGGAGACATAGGAGGCCTATGCAGTCACAGGGAAGGAAGAGATGGAATGTGATAGTACTAAGATTTCTTTCTGTCTGAAGATGTCTGCCACCAGCCTTTCACTTCACATGATCCATCATGCAACGGCATGCATGGTATATCGTTCAAAACAAGGTGTGCCTGCATCAACCCATGTTCCCTCACAATCTATACATATATGGTTAGGTCAATCCAATGGTCTCAATAGGCATCTAATTTACACAATAGAGATTCTAAAAAACAGAGATGTAGATAAATTGCTTAGAGCATATTTCCCTGATACTGCAGGACTTTAGTTTGGAGCTGCAAGGCACCAAATTGTGATTTCACATACGTTCTTGGCATATTCTTTTACATTCACACACAGGAAATATTTTTCTAATCTTAATCTGAATATACCCAAGCCGCTGTTCCCATAGTGCCACAGAATCACAGAACCACAGAATCATCATCGCTGGAAAGGACCTCCAGGGTCATCGAGTCCAACCTTTATCCTAGTATCTAACTGCTAGACCAGATCCCTAAGCGTC
>JAOXOE010033532.1:0-10148 GCA_028565055.1 Phoeniculus purpureus
CGAGGTGGCGGTGCTGGAGCTTGAGGACGGCTGCTGCGGACAGGACGACGATACATGGTACATGCGGCTCGGACCCGCCCCGCTCCGCTGTGGCCCCCGCACTCGGGGGCCCCCGCGCCCCGCGGGCAGGCTGGCGGCACCCGGCGCCGCCCGTAACGCACCGTCCACCCGCGCCCTCCCGGCTCCGATGAGCATTAACCCCCCCAATCCACATGATCTCGTTCTCCTTAAACTTAACTCTGCCTTTGTATCTTTCTTTCCCTAAAACGTGCGGTTCGCTCTGCTGGCGAAAGAGGCCGGGATAGGGCTCAGGTGGGATTTTACCCCGCCCAGGTTTTCTTGCCCGCGGCGGGGGATTTGTGCTTGTTTTGTAGGTTGAGGCAGGATAGTTTCTCGTTTAACGTCAGGTCTCAGCCTAGTTTCAGCCTGCTGTTTACATAAGGAATTAAAAATAGCGGAATTGTACCGAGAAAGCCTTAATGCGAGCAGCGGTGTCTCTTCACCGTCCTAAAAAAATCTCTGCCCAGTTGTCTCCGATCTTAAAGGGCTTTGAGACGGCTTTTGTCTTTTTAGACATTGATCTGAATGGCTGTTGTGTATCTTCAGCGCCCACGTAGCTCCGAAAGGCTCGGCTGGCTGCTAGTGAAACGAATAAAAGCCGAAATGAATAGCAAATGAATAGAGCGGAAAATGAAATCGACCTAGAGGAACGATTACGCTCACTTGAAAACGAGTAGAAGGGGAGATGATAGGCTAGAGACACAAATAAGTAACTACACCTTGGAGGCACTGCTGGAGTACGGTTGAAATCATTGGCTGCGTAACGTTGTCCTATTTAATTGATCGTTGTTGTTCTGAAGTGTCGGTACAGTGCGGTATAGGTTGTCCACATTTAGATGACTGGCTTAAGGATCTGTCTGTGTCAATGCAATTTTTTACACATCTTTTAAGTTGGGCTGAAGTTTATGTCGGCTGTGAATAAAATGCCATGTAATGCAGCTGGGATGCAGGTAAACACTCTTCTTTTTGATGGAAGACAGAGGATTTAAAAATTAGTCTCAATGTCATAAATAGTTCTGGAATGGTGCTTGTGTGTACTTCACGGTACCAAATAATACTGTGCTGTAGTTCTGGAAAATTGCTCTTGAGAGTCATCAACAAACTGCGTGGATGGTTTTGTTGGTGGTGTTACACTGTTGTTTCATCAGTCTGCGCAGGGCAGGTTTAGGGGTTTTCAGTCTGGACTTGAATTAGGTCCTACACTGGTCCTAACCTGTAGCTTTCCTTCACATTAAGGAGTATAAAATTTGTTTGAGCCTGTCCTATTAAACAAAATGTCATTGTTATTTCCTGTTTGATTTGCTCCCTGGAAGGAAATGCTACATTCTGTTTTTGGCAGCCAGCTTCACCTGCGTGTCACACGTATATGTGTCCTTAGGAAGAATTTCATGGCAGGGATTTGTTAGCAGATTTATTCCATCAAGAGTGAGTTGTTTTATCCTTTGAACATTTTCATTTGAAGGCTAAGTCTCGTGTTCTTGTCCAAGAGAGGTCAGCTGTGTGGTGTCATCTGCTTGGGGCTTTTTTGTAATGTCGGTCTTTAAAGCAAACTGGTGTCTGGAAGGGCAAAGACCAGTGTGTATCCCAGTTGCTGATTAGTAATTTTAGGCTTTCAATACCTTTGCTTTTTGGGTTTTTTAACTGCAGTCACAAACCCCCTTAGAATTAGCATACTTGCAGACAATACCAAGTCAAATCTCTCTCTGTAGTTCAGCTTTTTACACAAACATCTGATCATCAGTCAGGTGCTTAGCCTTTGAAGCGCTTCTGCAAGCTAACAGGAAAGCTGAAAGCTTTGTTGTTGTTGGCTTTTTTTCCTTTCCTCAGTATCTTTTTTTGTTTGTTTGTTTTTTACAAACATATAGCTGGGCACTGCAGGAAGTCAGGGGGGAAATGAGTTCTCTCCTTGGAGAAATTCAGTAGTTGATCTCTGCTGGGATTGCCCAGGGAGATAGCCATCACAGGGAGGATATCTATTCCTCCTCAGCTGGGTATAGAGTACTGATGTACTTCAAAGGAAAAAGAAAAACAACTGAGCAGACATGGGAGAGCAGTTGCTCTCAGAGGACTAGGGAAGACGTAGAGCTAAAACCCTAAAGGTAAAAGGCTGCTGCTACCTGTTAGTGGTCCCTTGAGGAGCTCAATTCTGGTTGTTTGAGTGTTTTTTTGTCTCGCCTTTTGCAAGCCCGTGGAGTGTTTTGCTGATGTTTGACATTCTGCCTCTGATGGTCTGTAGCCTCATCAATCAGACGTGGTCAGGTCAAGGAGCTGCAAACCGTCTGGGGTGGTCAGGAGTAGCTTCCTTTCTAGGTGATTTGTGCTCTTCCAGGTGAACTGGAATCTGCTTGTGTCTGCAAATCTGTGAGGGCAACAGCAACGCAGATCCCAGCTTCAAGAATTTTCCTATGAAATCTGCTTTGATACCTGTGTTTGACCATCTGATTAGTCATGAGAATAATGATATACCACAGCTTTTCTTGTTCTGTTGGAACTGAATATTGACATCTTTTTATTGTTTCTCAGAAAATGTTTTGTAATCTTTAAAAATCTGAGGCAACGATACTGTGTATGAAAGCTAAATTATAATCAGCACTCAGATAGATTGATTAAATCATAGGTAAAGCAGTGATACAGGTGATAGTGAAATTGTTGCTTAAATGTAAAGTCAAATACTGAAATGATCTGGTCTACAGTCAATAGAAATATAAATGGGAGAACTGGTAGCATCTCTGGTGTATATATACAGCACCCAGTGCATTTAAACTGTGGCCTGTGCTGAAATTCAGATAGCAATATGGAATATTTTTATCAGAAATCAATTTGAATTTTGTTTTGACATGCCACACCTGTAAAGTTTTTATTTTGCCACCGACTTGCCTGAAGAGGAAGAAAACTAAACTCTTCTACTTCAGAATATCTTTTGTTATTAGATACCACCTTGCAGGGCTCAGCACAGCTACAAGTTATTAGTGGGCTGGCGAGTGGGAATACAGAAGAAAACTTCTGTGTACTGCATATCTTGCTGATCCTTGTGTGTATTTTGGTTAAGGTTGTACGTCTTGCCTACCAAGACTGTCACTTCTCAAGAGAAATCACTGAGTCCTCTGCAGTGGTGCAGGCGTGTTCTGGATCATCCAAGTCCGGAGATAGAGGCTGCAAAACGTTCCCTGTGCTTTAGATTGGAACAAGGTAATCTTGCTCTTTGAATTTCTTTACTAGTAAGCTGGCATTTTTGGGCTGGCATTTTTGGTCCTTGTTTGCTGTTTTTTCACAGTTCAGTAAGAATTGCTTGTATAGCAGACGTGCAGTTTTTTCCAGTGTACACAAGTCTTGTTGCGCCAGTTATTTTTTTCCTAATGATGCATTTTTAAAGTGTTCTCTTTTCACATCCTTTTCTTCCCCTAAGTAACTTGTGTCTTTATTGCTTGACAACTTTGATGCCAACAGAGCTTTTTAGTTTTTTGTAAACCAAAAATTATCATAAATGCTTAAAGGCAGCTTTGTCCACGACTCATGTAGTCTTGGGACATTGTTAGGCATTGGGCAGGCAAAGACGACCTCTAACTTAAGTGCTGCAATCCTTTGTTGGGCTCTTAGTAGTCTCAAGTACAGGGATGGGATCAGTCTGTGGCTGGTGGGTGCCAGTGGTCTTGTAGAGTTGTATCTACTTGTGATGGATTTTGTTCTGAATAAATCAGGCAGCATTTTTCACTTTTTTACCGTTTAAGGTCCCGTTAAGGTTGTAGTAAGTGATTAAGGTAGGAGATTGTCATAAGGTTAATAACTCTAGCAAGAAATAACGAACAATATTGGAAGACAACAGGAGAAAGAAACAAGCAAGTGATGGTATGAGCATAGGGTTGTATAAGCTAGCTACAGCCATCATTGAGAGAGATTGTGTGTGTTCGTAGATGCTTTGGAGAACATGGGTAGCTGTGGATTTGTCTTACCCAAAGTCAGGCATTTATCTGTATCAGTCTCTGAAGGCAGCTGTCTCTGTGCTTTGACTATAAAACATTCTACAACAGTTACTGTGCTACGAAGTAGTTAGCTGAGGTCATTTGCCTAAAGTTAGATGGGTCAAACTGTGGTTCCTGTGGTGGTAACCATATCACCCAGCTTTAGAGTGTAATTGGCTTGTGGTTTGTACGTTCAGTTGTCTGTAGTGTGAAGTGAGTGTTTGTGCTTGGCAGTCAGTGGGAGTGTTGTACATACAGGCAATTGAATGTGGGGAGCTGCTCAGGTGATGAGGTGTAGATGTTTGCTCTAGGATGAATTCATTAACTCTTGAGTCTGCTGACAGTAATGAGTGCTTGGCATTCAACTTCCATCTGGTCACGTACCCTTGGTATATCTGTGTGATGTAGAGCATCCCACTCTGGAGCTGAATCCCAGTGTATAAGCCCCGCTTAGATTGTCCCACGTAGGCATCTAGTGCCATTTGAGATGGCCTCTTTTACCCTGGCAGACCTCCAGCTTCCACTCAGGGTGGATACAGACCTTCCATAGGTACCATTCCTTTCATACTATGTTGAAGGCATCTGGATACGGGCAGCTGAATCAAGTCAATAGTGTGTGTGTGTTGAAACAAGTCTGTTTTTTCCCTTACAAAGTATTAAAATCTAATAGACAATACAGACACTAGAAAGGCAAATTTATCATTTCAAATCTGTGTATGCCTCCCTCCAAGTCCCAGCCCTTCTCAGGATTAGTCCCCAGCTCTAGCTTGTGGTCCTCCAGTGGCTGCAGTTGGGATTCTTATTCACTGTTAATGTCCAGAGGCTGCAAAAGCTCAGCCTGCCATCGCAGTATGGGCTGGAGGGGAATGGATGCTCTGGCATGCCTCCCTGCTTCCTCACTGACCTGGATGTCTGCATGACTGGTTTTTTTCCTGTCCCACTTCTCTGCAAAACCAAAGAACTCCCAAAGCAGAGGAACTTGCCCTTCTTAAATAGGATCTCAGAGGGACTTTTCTGGCTCAGTCTTGGTCACAGATAGGTCCAGCTTGGAGTTGGGGAAGCTTCTTACAGGAGCCATTCCAGTACCCCTTTCCTATATACAAAACCCACCAGACGCAAACTCAACACAGTTAAAATCTGTGATTTCTGAAATGGCTTAAAGTAGAGTTTGTTTAGCAATTTTGCCCATGGTGGATTAGCCAAAAGTTAATCTAGTTTAGCATGTCATTGCTTTTTGGCCACTATAGCGTGCATAGAAATTAAAAGCAGTAAAAATTGATTTTCTTCTGCAAAGTCAGCATATCTGGATAAGCTCATGATGAGCCAGAAGAGGTAAAACTTCCTCAGGCTGTTTTTCTGAGTTTTTAACTAGTTCTTGTTCTATTCTTGTGATTCTAGAATCTGTGCTCCTTTATTCCTGCTCATGTAGTTTTTCCTGACTACATTATATCCTGGTTTTCATAAAGTGTTCATTTGTGTCATAGGGTAGTTCATAACAAGGCTGAAGGTGTTGTAAGTGATTTCTGCCAAAGCAGTACTAGGCAATGAAATAGTACAATGACTAGGTAGTCCCGTCCCTGCAGGCTGGACAGTCCCTGCAGGCTGGACAGTCCCTTGGATGATGTTAGCTAATTTTTCATCTTATTGTGCTTACCAGCCTGTTTCTTTTCTGATTAAAATGTCTATTTAGCTATGTAGTGGTGGAAGTAAGTAAGATTTAATATTGGCTTAAATCTTTAAGTGCATAAGCACAGAGGTGGTCTCCAGTGGGTGGTTCTGCTGTGAGCCCCTGTGAGAACTTGGACCAGCTTCTCAACATTCATCTGTCCTAGCACTAAGAAGGTAAAGCTTACATCTAGTTTATAATGAACTACACTTATTCTGTGGATTAAGTGTTAGCTTTAAGAAGGATAAAAGTTAGATGTAGCCTCCTAGGATAAGATCTTTGCTGATGGTTTTCCTGTTTCCATGAGCAGTAAGTGTTGCAGTGGTATTTATGGCTTGTTGTTTTTCCCTCTGCGGCTTGACCTGAATTGCTTCTTTGTTTTTGCTCCTCAATCATATTTTGTTCGAAATGTTTCTGGTTTGGTTTGTTTACAGCAGTTCTTTATCTACTGTAGGGCTAGGTCCCTCTCCCTTTGATTTTTAATAATGCTGCCTATTTTATTCGTGTGTGTGCATTCACATCAACAGGGACACATCAGTCTTAATGGTGTGGTAAAGCTGCTGTTGTGTTTTCTTGGTCGCACTTAGGGGTGTTGGGACATGTCAGCACGAAGCCCAGCAAGCAGAGAGAGATGCAAATTGTAAACTTCTACTTGGCGTAGGTGGCTATAACTCCTGAAATCAGTGAGATGGTGTTGACTGACACTCTGGCTGATGATACTTTATATAGCTTAGCTTCTCTAAAATGCTGTGGAGTGGGCAGGTGGATAAACTGGGGAGTTAAGAGGCTTATTGAGGAGTCAGTCTGTATGAGCTCAGCTCTTATGCGGGGCTTCAAAGCATATCTCATCCAATCCAGCCTTCCAGAGAGAAAACTGCTCTTTCTTGGAGAATATTGGCAAGCTTCGGAGTTTGGCTGAGATGAATTCTTAGTCAGAAAAGCTGTTTCAGATGTTTAAAAAGAGTAGTCTGTAGGATTTGCAGTTGGCTGCAGTCATTTACGATCTTAAAATTAAACTATTTCCTTTATTAAATTGAGTAATGTGCTTCAGCATGGATGGTGTTTTGGCATCTGGGGCTGACATGGGATGCTGTGGAACAGATCCATTGTTGTTTTGCTCCAAATGCTTTCACAAAACTCAAGAGTCTTACCAGTGACATTCTAGCTTCTGTTGTACTCAGTCCCAGCATCACATGTCAGTTAAGCTAGATGTCCAGATATGAAACATACCCAGAAGAAAAACTAGGTGTGAAAGGTGGGATGTTTAATTCGACAGTACTATCGTCTTTTTAGCAGTTTAAAACAACATTTGTGACTAGCAAGGGCCCAGGCAGTTTTGCCTGGATATGATTGTGCAGAAAGGAGTGAGTTTCTGTCCATTCTCCTAAATTCACTTCATAAGGGTTCATAGTGAAGTTGATTTTTATATCAAATGCTCCAAACTGAACATTTAGTTAACTAAGCAGTTAAGAACTGCTGTAATGAGGAACTCTTATGCACTGGTCTGTTAACAGTAGAAGCAAGCAGAAAATACTCTAAATGGATGAAAGCTTCTATTTTACATGCTCGAGCTGGATCCAGTGCTGCACCCCATGCAGGGTGGGATTTTTTTTGATATTCTAAAATAGTTATAAGTTTATTAGCTGCCCATTGATACATCTGAGATGTATGATGCAGCAGCCAGGACTCAATTTAAGATTTAAGACACCTTTCTCATATTTCCCTATTTTTCATCTGTAGTGGAGATTAAAGTTTTACATAAGACACTTTTAGGGTAGTCAGCCATAACATGGTCAATCTTACAGATGATTGTTGTTGCCATAATAAATAATAACATTTCTAAAGCTCAGGAGAGAAAAAAAGTTGCATGGCTGACTTTTCTCTTTTTGTCTATGTTTCTGATAATAAAAGGTGATCAGCAACTGCAATTCCTGTCAGCACCTGAGCACCTTTTGTGGAATGTGACATCTTGGAGTACGGAGCAGTCTTTGCTGTAGTACAGGCTTAGTGCTTGGAGCACACATACGCACATGCAGAGGACTTATTTCATGCTAGATTTCATTTATTTGAAATACCCTGTTGTAGCAGCTGCATAATTCCAGGCAGTTTTGAGAGGTTTTGCAAATGCTGATATCACTGAATTTTCTAACACAGCTGCTGAGGATAATTTGTGTATTTCAATTGAGGGAAAAAAACTTGGGTTTGATATTCTTAGAAGCATGTGCTTGCATTTCAAAGAGATTATTTCTTTCTAGCACTGTACTCTGCAAGCACGCTTCAAAGGAGAAGTGTTCGGTTGAAAACCCTTACGGCAACAAATGCGTAGAAGCTCAGACACTTGACTATTAATTTCACAGATATCCCTTGCCTTTTTAATATGGCTCTTCAGTAGGACTTCTACTTTTTACTGAACTGTAACACTTCTTAAGAATGTCATTTAATGATTGAGGATTGTTGCACAGCCTACAATTAAATACATGGGGGTTTTAAGAATTGGTTTCTGCTTGTTGTTATACTTAGAAGCAGATGCTGTAGTCTGTGTAAAGAGGGGTGAAGAGGCGGTGTTATATCTTACCCTAGTTGAGGAGGTACCTGTGCTGTTTTAGAATATAATTATTAATCCATGCTAGCTACTGAGCTGCAGTTATCACAATCTTATGAGTGGTTAAATAGCCAGGAATTGCCAATTTCTATGTGAGGGTTTCAGAAGTCTTATTTGAGTAAGTTGTGCTTGCAATGTGGGCTCAAAGTCTGTGATGCACCATATGCCTAAGAGCAACAGTAGTAGCATCAACACTGACAGTTAGGCTAAAAATACAGTCATAGTGTTATCCAACGGAGTACTAAATACTGCTGCTTACTTCCAGCTACTTTCCTGGGTAGAAATGAAGAGGAAAACTGTGTTTCATTAATGGACCTGAGGATGCTTGGAAAGCTTATTCCCTCATTATATTTTTTTTCTATCCTGGAAGTTTGTGCTTCTTTTTTGCTCCTGATAGACAGTGTGTGCTGCTCATCGTTTGTTAGTCCCCCTATTGTTGTCGTATCGTTTGGTGATACGTTCTGTTTTTCTTTCACTGTCTATTCCTGATGTCTGCAGAGCAGAGCTGGGAGTAACGTTCCAGAATGTAGGTGGCCCTCCCCCAAGTGGTGTATGGAGGTAGCACTGTTTCTTTACTGAAACGTTGACTTCAGTATTTTCACTTACAGGGAGCACTTGGGTGGTTGTCTTCAGAGCACTGTGTCTTTTGAGAGACTTTTGTTCAAATCGCTTTATTCAGTGACCCTCAAGTGTCTTTTGAGAGTTGCTCACTTCTGGCATACACTCTCTAGGGTCCTGTAAACAGACCAGACAGTCTTTGCCCATAGCAGCTGACCTCACGTATTCAATATATTAGAAAGTGTATTATCTGGATGTGTTCCACATCCATTTTGTGAAAATACAACATTTAGGAGATTGTTTTTACCTAGGAATCTGGGTAGAAGTGTACAGGTAATCTGGTTTTACTTAGAGATCGTGTAAAACATCTTGTGAGGTTTGGGCGTTCGCTCATGTTATTGATTATAATGCAAGACACAGGATAAGTTGGTATGAATGATAGAGACACTGGAGTTTAGTGGAAAATGACACAAGTTCTTATAAATCTTGCTTCTGGATGGGATATACTGTGAAGTAATTAATTATAGAGGTAGCTAACTTCGAAGTTGTTCTCATATAGTCAGATAAATTCAATTTCAAGAGTGGATGAGTTGTATCTTCTGCTGCATAGGAGAAATCAGTTAATTTTGTGCTTAGTTTTGTCTGCTGCTGCTGGAGGATGAATTGCTGCTGAGTAGAGTAAGTGTTAGTAACTGAAGAGTGATTGTGATTATTGGTGCTAAATGATTAATTTAATTACTGAAATTAGAAACAACTAGTTGTCTTTTAACTCTGAAGAAGCCAAAGGGTGTTTCATCCAACCTGTTCCACTCCATTATTAAGCAGTCTGAGTGTGGAGAAACTGATTTCCCTCTGCTAATTAGAAGAACTCATGTAGAACTTGTCATATAACTCTTTCCATGGTTAAAATTAAAATGGAATATTAACAAGTCTTGACTACATTCTGTAGTTTGCAAGAGTAGCCCTGATGCCTTTCATTCAGACACGCTCATTGTCTCCTATTTCTTCAGTCTTGGCAGTTAACACTTTGCTCATAAATGTTTGTTTACATGTCCAAGCTGGTTCCTCAGGATGGAGACAAACAAGGCACTTGGTATGTTTTGTGTGTTTTCACTTGCTAGTATCACAGAATCACAGAACAGACCTCAAAAGGTCTTCTAGTCCAATCCCCCTGCCACAGCAGAATCACCTAGACCAAGTCACACAGGAACACGTCCAGGCAGCTTTTAAACATCTCCAGTGAAGGAGACTCCACAACCCCCCTGGGCAGCCTGTTCCAGTGCTCTGTCACCCTCACTGTGAA
>JAOXOE010033533.1:0-10147 GCA_028565055.1 Phoeniculus purpureus
AGGACCACCTAGACCAAGTCGCACAGGAACATATCCAGGCGGGTTTTAAATGTCTCCAGAGAAGGAGACTCCACAACCTGCCTGGGCAGCCCATCCATGGCTGCTCTTTGTCAGCCACTTCTAAACCTCTAGTTCTGCAATACCCATTCTGAGACGCAGGGAGCCAAAAATGTGCACCAGATTCAGGTGAAGTGTCAACAAATACTCATCGTGGTGTTACTCTCTTCCCTGACTGATATACTGCCCACAGCCAGGTAGATCTGAAGAATATGGAGACGCTGAGGATATAACAAATACAGGCCAGCTACTGCATGATTAACAGTCCTTTCTAGTTTCTCCTTGTCAAGTTATATCTTCTCCTTATTTACTCAATATTCAGTCAAACCCACAAGGTGCCTCATAACCTACAAGTTTTACATATGAAAACATTCAGTCTAACGGCCCTCCTACTGCAAGCTGCAAGAATGATGTTTGTTGCACCAAAATAAAAATACATTTTAAAAAGTGAAAAAAACAAAAAGCTGCCAACAGAGGAAGGCAACATAAACAGCACTAGAGGTTATGATCATGGACATTGAGAGAGATGGTAAGTGAAGAGAGGAAAAAAAGCACTTATCAATGGCGGGAGTGCATTCTTCTTCCCCTGCTGAAACAACAGTAGGTAGAGATAAGCGTACTCTCCTATTTGACGTCTCTATATGCCCCACAGACACCATCAATCTCCCAGTCTCCCACAGTATGAGCTCATCTGCCATACTGGGGGGAAGGAGTTTTCGCCTGTATTTGCCAACAGGATTACCACCAATGTTCTGCTCATCTCTCCCTGTCTCACTACCTTCACTCTGCAATTGTAGATGTTAAGTACTTGACTTCAACTCTTACTTCTCTGCAGGCAATCTTATGACCTTTCGTCTAAGAGCATCTGCCCACATGTATCCAGCAGACACAGATTATTCTTCATCACTCTGTTTCTTGGTCAGCAGGGGCACTGCCAGCTTCTTGCTGCAGCGTCTCCAAGTACTCACCGGTACAGATTATATTTAAATAGAGCATTCTGTTTGCACAGAATTGTAACAGTGTGCGTAGACTGTAAACAACCTCATCCGGGCTTTCACCACTGCACTGCTCTATCTTTCCATTAGTCATGACAACTCCGTCTTGCTCTACTCAAATCCAATCAGAATCCTCCTTTAAAGCTCCTCACTATTAACTCTCTCTGCCTCTCCGATCCTTCCCCTCGTTCTCTCTTCTCTGCCAGAACAGAGGCTGCTCTTTTTCATTTCCAGCATCCTTGACAAAATACAAGAAATCAGCTTCCAATTGCTGCTCAGTCAATGACAGCAAAATTCTACTTTTCAGACAACTATTTTTTTTTATCTTTTTGTGTTACTCTGCAAATTTCAGAGGTCGCTCATGTAAACATTTACAAGAACTGTTATAGACTGGAATTGTCCCTTAAATGTCTCACAAAGATAAAGTTAGGTCATGAATACTCTCGTCTAGCCGCCAACCAGGCTGGCAAATTGTCTGTCTCACTGAATACTGACAATTAGAAGTGGCAAGAAGAAATATTTCCTGTTTTGTACTTGAGAACCCAGCCTAGTCTGCTGTAACATTCCGCCTCACTGATATTTGTGGCAAAACGTATAAAGGATGGTGAAACCCAGTCGTGTCAGATGGATTTTTTTTTAATTAATTAGAAATTACAGAAGTAGGAGCAAATAATAAAAAAAGACACTGAAGATAAGTAGTTCAGAAAAAGCAGTCACAAGAGTAAGTTTCTGGAACCATGTGGAGATACTCAGCCCAAGTTAACTTGAGTTTCTCAGACAGGAAAATGATTTAACACACTTTATTTCTAAAAGCATGGTGGTATTAATCTCTTGGCCAGCTCAAACTACTGAGAACTCAGTTCAGAGCTCTCATCCAAAGCTACTGTTTAAACTTACTTCTGTCACATGCAGAGACTTCCCATTCAGTTCAAAACATTTAGATCTGGATATTATAATGGCAGCAGTCAGAGCATCATTTTATATTTTGTTTCTATACTAATTTGAACAAAATTTCTTGGTGGACAGCAGCCCATACTACCTTCAGCAGACACTCCAGAAAATGAGCCACAGAAAGGTTAAGAAATCTATCAAAGACTGCCCAGGAAACAGTCAATGACCAAATCGGAAATAACACTCAAGTCTTGCGGCCCTTTAAGCAGGGACAAGCTAGCACTGCCTGAGAAAAGCATTTCTTCACTTGGGAAAACACAGCAGGTTAGAAGCTGGGACTATTTTTAGCAGACCAGTTCCCCAAAACCATTCAGTGTGCAGCCACGCAAATGTTTACGCCAGCAGAAGGGAAGGGGTCAAGAGGCCAGAAGGACAGCGGAGTCACCTACTCGTTGTTTGTGGCAGTACAGTCCCGCCTGCCGGAATAGCCCATCCCCTACTCTGACGTTCCACTTCACAGATAGACCAGTTGCATGGGTAGACTCAGTTGTGCTTCACGCACACAAACCAGAATGACACTTTCGCATTTGGAGTAATTTTCATGCCCTCTCGAAATACTTAATCAACATTTGCTAATTCAATTTCACATCCTTTTGGGAATCTTCCTCATCTTGTTTTGAGCAAACTAAGTGTGATATAAGAAGTGCGAAGAACTAGATTAGTCATATAAGGCTTAAACTGAGTTAGGGGATTTTGCTTTTAAATCAGCAGCTTTAGTAAATTGAGCTCTGATGTAACTAACCTACGGCAGAACGAGGAAAGCTGTCTTACGCAGGGGATCCACAATGAATCGCAAAATTAATTCTGGGATATTTATTCAAAGTTTACTCTGGCAAGAAAATGAAGAGTGAAGGCACTGTTTCAGCAGTGGTTAGAGAGAGGCTTTATCCGAAGCGTAATAACAATACTTGTGAATAATTTTGTGTGAATTCGCTTTACGAAAAGGTAATGAAAGCACCACATGGAAAGAAACCCCAAACCAAAACAGGCCATATTCAAGGGCCAACCTTTTAAACCACAATAACTACATTTCACTGATGATAGACCTGGGTCTGTACCTTCAAGACACAACTCTACAATTCACAAAGCTGTAAGTCGAGTCATGTAAGTAAAACTCTTCCAGTAGTACTTTTACTTTGTCAGATAATCATAAATCTGTTCAAACACTGAGGCAAAAATATCCAAATTTGCATCTTGGGGATATGCCAGACACAAGAAAATACCAACAAGTCCATTTCTGACAGATTTCTAAAAATATATTAATATGTCCAACCTCCACATAAGAAGTTATTTATTTAAACTAATAGACAAAGAAAAAGGCTGTTTCTTACCATCAAGAACTCCAGTGCTCAGAACACTGGTTCTGGGCTTCTAATGGTTAACAATACCATTACAAGCTAGGACTGACTTAGTAGCCTAGAAGTCTGAACTGAAAACGCACTAGATGTTTCAAGAGCAGTAATTAGTCCTTCAGTCTCTGCCTTAATGCCCAATTACCAGCACAGTCACGTGACAGTTATTCAGAAAAACAATGAAAAATATTAGTGACAAAGAAAAGAAGTTTGAGTTCAAACTGATCTACGTTAATTCTTCAGGTTTGATTATACAAAGTTCTGCAAAGTCTTGTGGAATGGAATGGATGGTGAGAAAATTATCTCCAGGACCATTAGACAGGCCAATCCCAAAAGACAGAGGGTTTTCATTGAAGAACCTGATAGAAGTTTGATGTTTGAGCAGACTGAAGATAATTCTGTGCTTTAAAACAAGAACTGAAGGAACAATACTCCAGCTACAATATCCAAGGGTACAGGTGTGGTTCTAAGCATGAAAAGCTGTTGGGCATATTCCCAAAAGATGAAAGATTCGTTGCATGCTACAAGCAAAAAATGTTAACAGGTCAACACTGACATTAAAGACAATTTCAGTAATGGCTATTTCAACATGTTCCAGAATACTGCTTCCAGTCTCTGCATC
The DNA here is from genome assembly GCA_028565055.1 of Phoeniculus purpureus. Classification (NCBI taxonomy): domain Eukaryota; kingdom Metazoa; phylum Chordata; class Aves; order Bucerotiformes; family Phoeniculidae; genus Phoeniculus; species Phoeniculus purpureus. Next base: position 3,978 of record JAOXOE010033533.1, read on the forward strand.
ACAGACATCATCCTCAAAGCTCAGGACCTCTTCCACGCTTTTTAAATCTTTTCCCCCTCAGTTTGATGCACCAGAATACTCTGAAGCTCATAGCCAAAGCATATGGCTATATGCTATTAGAACAAATAACAACAATTAATATATCTTCTCCAAGTTGAGAACTAACTGCTGAATGTTCCATGACAATTCTGCATGTGCAGATGCTTTTTCTTCTCTTGTAAAAGACAATTAAACAACACCAGAAACTCCTGAGAATCTTAATCCCTTGTAGTTGCACTCCCTCTACTTACAAGGTTATTGATATAAACCTGGCTATTTCTACCCCTGTGAGGAATGCAATAAAAAAACTTAACATCTATAAGGCTGCGTTTTATCAGCGACACTAAATAACATTCTCTCCATTAATTATTAACATCGTAGGAATTGAGCCATAAAGACAGCACCAGGGATATGTGGGGCAAGGGAAAAAAAGGCTAAGAAAAAAAAGCCCAAACATCTGAATTTAACCCTGAGATTTCCACTAGTAGGCAATAACATCCTATTTCCAAACATCCAAAGCATTCAAGTACAACTATGCTACACAGCGTCTGATATATTCTACATGACATGGAAGAGCGGTACCCTTTAATTCAGCCAATTACAGAAGTAACAGAAGTCAGAGAGCATTACAGCTGTCAATTCAAGATGTCACATTTCCGCTCTACTAGCAAGACTTTTCCATCTGCATCAACATAGCTGAAAAATTAAAATAGTATTTTACACTTCAAATTTTAATAGAAAAAGGTTTTCCATTAGCAGACTACCAACTCCTTAAAGAGTTTAAGTAATAGCTTTTGAAACATTAAATATTACGTAAGTACTTCAAAACTATTCTTGTTGCCATTCCAGGAGGCAAATACTATTTTCCTACTTGCATGTGCAATTTGCAGCCAGATCTCAGGATCACATTGTTATACTTGACCTTTAAATCATAGTTTCTTTGCCTCTCCTGCTAGGTAACTACAAATACAAATAGGATTTGTGCTCTACTAAAATGGGGTCGATCAAATTCAGCTGGCAAGATACTCTTCTCCAGGAAATTCTATTTTAATCCCTCCTGTAATTTATGAGCTTCAAGAAAAGTTGCTAATACGTGATATCAAGACCCAAGCTTCACACATTTATTATATGGGGGATCATAACAGGAAAAACTAAGACTACATTAACATCTTAGGAAGTTTCTAATCAGATATACCTTGTCTCACATAAAAAGAAGGGTGCTGTGTGACTTGATCTAGGTGATCCTGCTATGGTGGGGGGATCAGACTGGATGATCTTTCAAGGTCCCTTCCAACCCCTAATGTTCTATGATTCTGTGGTTACATTTTAAGCAAGAGCACGTATTTTCAGCATCCACTCACCAGCTAACATGGTAAGGTACAGAGAATCCCTGAGGGAGGAAACCTCCTCCTCTGAGCTTTATCAAGGAACAGCACTTACTGACTGAGAAGGAACCCATCCAGTTCTTGTCTGACAGGGAGGGTCACAATAACACTCAAACTATAAAAGAAAGGCAGGAGGAAGTCCTCCATTCAGAAATGGAAATTAAGGATGTAGACATTTCCTTGACTGGAAGTACCACCAGGCACAGATTTTAACCAAAAAAGAGTAGAGACCTTAGAGGGTTTTCTAGCTTCTGAAAGGAAATCATAGAATTATACAATCATAGAATCATTAGGGATTGGAAGGGACCTCGAAAGATCATCCAGTCCAATCCCCCCCACCACAGCAGGATCACCTAGACCAAGTCACACAGGAACACATATTCAGGCAGGTCTTAAATGTCTCCAGAGAAGGAGATTCCACAACCCCCTGAGCAGCCTGTTCCAATGCTCCATCACACTCACTGTGAAGAAATTCCTTCTGATATTTATATGGAACCTCCTATGTTCCAGCTTACACCCATTGTCCCTCGTCCTATCACCAGATGACATTCAGAAGAGACTGGATTCATCCTCCTGAAACCCCCCTTTCACATTTTTATAGACATTAATGAGGTCACCCCTCAGTCTTCTCTTCTCCAAGCTAAAGAGACCCAGCTCCCTCAGCCTTTCCTCATAAGGGGTGTATTCTACCTCCTTCATCATCCTCGTTCCTCTATACCAGACACCCTCCAGCAGCTCTGTGTCCTTCTGGAACTGAGGGGCTCAGAACTGGACACAATACTCCAGATGTGGTCTCACCAGCGCAGAGTATAGGAAGAGAAGAACCTCTATCAATCTGCTAACCACGCCACTTCTGATCCACCCCAGGATGCTGTTGGGCCTCTTGGCCACAAGAGCACATTGCTGGCTCTTTGGTATCCTGCTGTCCACTAGGACCCCCAGGTCCCTTTCTCCTACACTGAAATCATAGAAAAGAGACTAGATTTCCTAAACACTCTTCAAACATATTTTGCTTTTAGCAACACCAGATTCTTGTTCCTGGTTGTCCCAATACAGCAAATAACATGCAGTTAATGTACACCACAAAGAATTTCATGAGCCAAGTAACAGAAACCAAATCTACAGAATTGAATGTCCAAAGCACACCCTACAAAGTCCAAACACCACAGAGATAAAAGTCTCTCATTCCAAAGGGGAGGCAGCTTTTGTGAGAAAAATGCAGCAGCTCCCAAACTCCAGACATCTACCTCACTCCGTCTGAAGAGCCCTATCCCCCTCCACAGGGATATCTCACCTGGTTATGAAGTATTGACTGAATATTCAAACTTCACCCACAACACTTTTTAAGGTGAAACAGAAACCAACAGAGTATCCTTCATTGTACCAGCTTGGAGCATGCAACAGCAGCAACAGGAACTACAACAACCTTTCCCACTCAGCAAGTCATCCTCACTCGTGAGTCAGTGTCTAACAACTCACCCCTGCAGTTCACTCAAACCCACCTATTTCCTCTCACTTCACCTGCAGTTAAGAAAAAAGGAGGATGACCTCAGACTCCATATACATCATACACTACCAGTAAAACACAAAGTGTGAATGCACTTTTACACGCTTAAGAAAGCATTCGCTTTTCTGAGCCTCAAGTCCTGCCCACCAGTAACCACTCAGCAGATACTTCACATGGAACACACAGCCTGTGCCCTGCAGCTCTCAACCGAACAAGTGTGTCTCTGATTTCATGAAGACTACACAGAGAATAAGCCAAATGCACTGTGCGGAACAGCATAAGGCAAAGTGAATGTATGGCACAAGTATTAAAAGAAATATATTAGTTTAAGCATAGTTTATACGTCCCCTCATCCTTTTTCATTTACAGATGTTCTTTCCCTCAGCACCTTGGTGAGTCTATTTTCATTTTCAGTTTTGCCTAAGAGCACTCATTCAACATTCATGTAATACTGGTGCTGGTCAACAGTCTTCCCAGGTAACCTGTCTGCATTAAAATTCCATTTATGAATTTTCTGCTGCTGAGAGTTATGAACAACAGAACTTTCCAGAGATGGATGATGCATCTTGGTATCACCATCTAAATCTTGCAATACCCTTTGTAATCATCAGCAGGTGAAGTCACCAACTTCAAAACCACAAAGACCAACATCCTCCTTAACCCTCAAGAAAAAAGCCCGCATATCAAATCAGTCTGGGAGGAGCCACGTTCCAGGAGTAGTTAGATGTGAAGCTATTCAAGGACACAGAAGTCTCCCGTTAAGATACTGGGAGGAAACGTAGCTCCAAGGTAAGACTGAGCTTTCTGTCTCCACACCAGCTCACTATACTTAAGCCCCAGTAGGCCCAGACTAAGAACTCATTTAAGAGATGGTGGATAAACACTGAACTGGAACAGAAGAGGAAGGGAACATCACAAAACATCATACTAGGTGGAGGAGGAGAGAGAAACTAAAATGGAAGATACCTTCAGCCCATTCCTGGCTATTTGCATAATTTAGAAACAGCACAAAGCAAATATTTACAGACAGCAGCCCTGCACAGGTCAGAATTCGTATCTCTAAGGTTTACAGCAGAGAGACAAGGTAACAGGGTCAGTTCACAGTCTGTCATCTGAAACAGTGATTCTGATTTGACTAAAGTCAAGACTGGCATCCAGGAAACGTTCATTCGCATTATGAAACTGCTGTCTGGTCACTAGTCTGTTCTCAAGGTTGTACTATGTTGCAGTGCACCTGCACGAGAGACTGATCCCATGTGGCTTAAACAATTGTTAAAAATCTTAACTTTACCTAGCCACACACACACTACAACTCCAAAGAGTAATTTCAACCATGTAAGAAAACCTTTACTAAAATAATTTTGGAAGCAAATATAAAAGAAGAATAAAACATTTCACCAATACTTTGGCTGAGAGCTTTGAAAGAACAAGTTAAATGCCAATATTAGGAACACACTACAGAAAAAGCATAGGCTTCTTCTCTACTACAGAAGTTTTACCAGTAGCTGAAGCAGTCTGCTTCCCTTCCTTCCCTGTGAGCATCCCTCACTCATGCTGTACCTGAGAAATGAAACAACTTGGAAGATGCAGTCAGAGAACCAAAAGAACTGAGACTAGAGGGAAGAAACTGAAAAGAGGCTTTAGAGTCTGCTCCTACCACATCTTCAGAGTTTTCTAGATCCCCTTAGATCACGATGAAAAACACGTGTGCCCAGGAAAAGCAACTAAAACAAATGGTTGTAGGAGATAAAGCGTATTTAAAATACATCAGTAGCAGAACCATTTAGACAAGTGAATACAATCCATTTTACCACATGTAATTACAATCTGGGGAGTTTTAATTGATTCATACAATAACTAACAAGCTAGAGAGAAGGAACTTTTGTGGAAGCCAACAATTGTAATATGTTAAAAAACAGTGCAATCTCTTAGAAAATTCAAAAATGCTGCTCTTCCCCACATTTCAGTAACAAGTTTAGGTGTTTCAGTGACCAATATCAAACACTACATCTCCGATAGGCAAACGATATTGCACAGAAAGCACGACACAACTTTTTTGCCCTTAGCAGCCTGCACTGTATCACAAAGAAAAGCAACATCAAGAAAAAAATTAACCATGCTTTCGCAAAAAGGGTCACTGTAGTGGGCTTGTTTCCTCTGAACTTCTGGATCCTTGGGATAAACATGAAGGTCTTTCATCCCTCATCACAAGATACCAGAATTCAGCTAACGAGAAAACCACTTAAAATATTACAGACTTCCTTTCCAAACGTCGAGGTTGTTTAGTTAATCAGGAATAACAGCATTCTGCCGAATAAAATTTTGGTGTTAAATTGCGACAGATCTGTCCAGACCTCATAACACGACGCTGTGTCCATTTCATCAGGCACTTACACTGTGCCCATGGCCATCCTATTCACCACAACAGCAATATGGGGGTTTTTATGACAGCACGAGGGTTTTTCCCCACACATTATACCATTGAGGATCAAAATCCCTACCTGACTGCTAACAGTTCAAAACTACAGCATCATGCCTCAAAACTACTGCTTAATACAATAATGCTGCCACAAAACAAAGTGTTCAGAACTAGACATCCTTTTACTGTCATAAATTGTCCTTTCTTCCTTTATTCTTGTGTTACACCAATATTTACAGCCATGCAAAGGTAACACACCTGCTAAAGCCAGACCTGTGAAACAAGATATGCGTTTCTGACAACAACAGATTGTTCAGGCAACCTCCTTATTTACTTGAGCCTAACAGTAACAGGACATACGTCCCTCTAGAATCAATTCTAACTGCAACCAGCTTGGCACATACAGGTTTTTCAAGCCCACAACAATCAGCAAAGTGCCAAGTTCTTTACCATCAAGTCAGAACAATTCCAACAAAAGCCACTTCCACAGTGCCCTCCGGCTGCCCAGCGACTATAGGAGCTGGGGATGTTTACAGGTCCTGTGTGACTAATTCAGCAACAGCAGCTCCCACCAGTGACAGCCCCAGCCGGTGGGAGCCCTGCGAGGTTGGAGGGACACCCAGGCAACTCCTGGCCCAGCGTCCCGGTGGCCATTTGGAAGAAATTGATCCTTTTTTTTTAAAAAAAAAGGTTTATTATTGTTTTAATTTGCACTTCTCCCCGCTAAAGCACAGGGATCACCTCCCAACACGCTGGGATTTCTCCAAAAAACTTGCCCGCAAAGACCATGTCTGAGCCCCATCCCCCACCCCCTCCCGCC
>JAOXOE010033534.1:0-10146 GCA_028565055.1 Phoeniculus purpureus
ATTTCATAGCATATTTCCCATGCCTTCACTGGCACATTTTGGTTTCCAAAACACTAACCTATTTTCATTTTATGGAGAGGAGTGGGAGGCACTGGGAGGGATTTGGAGTGGACTGGGAGGGAGTGGGAAGCACTGGGAGGGATGGAGGGGACTGGGAGGCACTGGGAAGCATTTGGAGGGGACGAGGAGGGACTGGGAAGGATTTGGAGGGGACTGGGAAGGGAGTAGGAGGCACTGGGAGTGGACTTAGAGAGCACTGGTAGGCACTGAGAAGAACTGGGGGATAGGTTGTTCTCTCAGCTCTCAACCAATAAAGCAACTGGGAACAGTCGGATCCAAACTGGGATTAGACTAGGACCACAGGTTTTGTCCCAGTAACACCCCCGGCACCCCCATTACAACTCCCAGAACCTTCCCAGTTCACCCAGTAGCACCAGTAACCCTCCCATTCCTCCCCATTACCACCGCCAGTAACATCCCAGTGCCTCCCAGTAACACCAGTAACCCCACAATTCCTCCCCATTACCACCCCCAGAGCCCTTCCAGTCCATCCAGTAACAGTACTGGCACCTACAGCCCATGGGGCTCTTCATTGCTGGGAGTTGCACTCCCAGTTCTACCAGTATGTGACCAGTAAAGCACTGGGAGAGGCTCGGGGTGGTCTCCGTTGCTCCTCTGCTGGGGGGAGGGGGGAGATGAGACACCAGTAACCACCCCAGTGGTCCCAGTATCCCCCAGTCCTGCTCCCAGTGCCCCCTCAACCCTCCTCAAAGTACATCCCAGTAGCTCCTGGTATGTTCCACTATCCCCCCCCCAGTGCTCCCCTGTCCCTCTCCCAGTGCTCCCAGTACCTTCCAGTACATCCCAGAATGACCCAGAAGAATCACGTCTGTGAGATCTTGATCACCTGTTCACCAGCCAAACCAGGTGCTCTCCTGAAAGTCTGACAGTGCACATTGTCTGTAGGCAGCTCCACCGACTAGAGGAGCAGCTTTTGTTGGGTTTGCACTGCTGCCTTCTTAAGCGTGTGAGAAACAAGCTGGCAGACCAGCGCTCACTCTGTGCACTTCTATAAGCACTTCTTTGGACCGAACGTTTTCTTTAAGAAGTGATGATGGTGACTTTTCCTAACTAAAGGTGACATGGATCGCATGTACATTGAGGTAGGAAGTACCCACAGAGGCAGGAACGATTTTGTAAGTGGTGGATGAGATGAATCTGTGTTTGTGCAGGGTCACACACACCCCCCCCTCTTTTGCATGCTTTGCAGAATTACTGTGTGCTGGCAAAACTCCGTGAGTTCGTGGCCTATCCCAGATGTGAGAGAGTGCTTGGAGTGAGTGAGCTGAAGGAAAAAGCCCGGAACCTGTACACTATCATGATCTCCTACTGCAGAAGGGTACGTGAAGTTGGACCAGCAGGGGCATAGTGTCTGCCTTTACCCCCCTGTGTTTCCACCCTGTTAGCTGACAAGCAAAACTGAATTAGAGCCTGAGCATCTCGACATTATGCTGTCTTCTGCTTCCCTCCTTACAAACATTAACGTTCTCTTTTGTGCCTCTCAGGACTTGGTGTTCCTCACAGACGACTGTGGTGCTCTGGAATATCCTATCCTGCCTCCCACTGAGCCTCCTATCAACGTGAGCTAAAAGGGAGTCAACCCATCAGCTGTACCTGGGGCATTTTCAAGGAGACTAAGAGCCCAAACATGCAAGTCCAGTCAACTACAACATTAACAGCTAGGCTCTTTTTCAAGCACACTAGCAATATTATCTCAGACCTCCCCATTTTCCTCTGCCTTGGCAGGAAATGAACTGCATGCCTTGCATACCTACCGAGCTGTTAGGGAAACTACGTTTAGAGAGCATTTTTCGTTTGGCAAGGTGTGGTGTTTCAGCTTAGCCAACGTATAAAGTGTGTTTTGTTTAGACATTCAATACTAAGGTTTCTTTACTCTTCCATGAATAACTAGATTCATAGAAAGAACATACCTTATGATGAATATTCTGTCTGGATTCGGTTCTTCTTTTATTAGATGGGCATGGAAGAGACCCTATTTGTTTTTCTGGAAGTGTTTGAAGGAAGCATCACTCTGTAGTGGTAGATGTCTCTCTGCCTGTATAGCACATATACATATATATGTGTGCTGACTGGTTTGATGTCAGACCTGTAAGAACAGAGGTGAGGGTAACGTGTCTCTGCAGCAAACTAAATAAAAACAGCCTTCCAAGCCAAGACACTTGTATTGCATCATGTCTTTCAAGACCAGCCCAAAGGTGTCATTCTTACCCACCTACTCTTCAGTCACCTGCAAGTTGTTTGTCACAGCATAAGCCATCTTTAGCTTTGTTCCCATAGCAAGGCAAACTTTGCTGTGTCTGCACTGGCAAAGTTTCTACTGAGAGAATTCTTCCATGCTGAAAACACTTTCCTGGACAAAATTACTGGGTTTGTTAAAAAATGTGTTTCTGTGTAGTGAGAATGTAAGTTGTGAGGACGTGGTTCAGAAGGTCTGGTAAAGGCTAGAACAGACTAAGACATAGTCCATACACCGAGCTACTGGGATTAATAAAAGTTACAGATAACAATTCCAGCTATAGGTCCCTGCAGCATCTGCCGGACTTGGAACCTTCACAAGCAGCAACTCTTCGGTGGCAAGAACAGACAGGACTTCCCCATATTCTTGGAAGTAGATGCTGCTACGTGAGAGTCCCTGCCTTCCCTCTGGGCAAGTTGCTTCTCTTTCCTGTACACTATTTATGGGTCATTCTCCTGGTTTTTATTTCCCAAGGTCTTAAAACATGAAAAACCAGGACAAATCTATAGTAAAGAAAAGTTGTAACAGGTTTTTGGGTTGTTTTTTCTTTAATAAAGGACAACAGGGATAGTTAGAAGGGGAAAAAAGAATGAAAGGAAAAACACTAGACCACCAGCAAACAGATCCACCCCAAATAGACACACCAGAGGCTACCTAGAACCTTGCAAAACCTAACCAAGGATTCCTTCCACCACACATCGGTTGGTGTTGACAACCCCAACAAGGAAACAATGGACAAAGGGTTTCTGCACACACCCCCTCCCTTGCAAATGACAAACCATGCAAGAGCAAGGGGGAAGGAAAAAGAAATTACAGCAAAGGTACAGCAAGGGGAGGAGTTGTAATGAATAGGGGGAAAAGAAGGGGGGAACAAAAGAAAGAAGGAGAATGGGTATGGGAATAAAACTATATTGAGACTGAACCAGGAATGATGGAACGATTCAAAAATGCAGGAGAGGAAAAGAAGGAGTTACGAGGGAAAGCATGAAAAGGGATGATTTTTTCACCAAGTTCATGAGGCAACAAGAGCAGCAGCTGCTCTGCACTTGGCTCAGGCAGGAGAGAGAAGGTTCAGCACTCACGAATGCCATTGTACTGCCATAGAGAAGAGATATCTATTGACTCACGTTAGTGATGTGATGGAATCTGGTTGGTTCCCTAAGCTGTCATGTCATGTCAGGGATCAGGAATTAACCCATGACAGTCATTGATCTGCAGCACTGCCAGCACTGGTGAAGAGGTCAGTGGTCTCCCCCTGTTTTATTAAACCCCATCTTCCATAATCATAACTGTGACAAGCACAGCTCCTCTGTCAGTCCATCATCATAGTGAACATCTGATGATATAAAGGAAGATGACTGACAACTTTATGGAAATAAAAGATGAAGCATCTGGTAGACAGCAGCAAGCTCAGCAGTCTGGTCTAGCACCACGCTGAACTTAAAAATATGCAGCAACCCAGATAATCTTACGATCCGAAAAATCCTTGCTTGTTTTGCCTTTTAGGTTCTTTCTGCTCTCCAAGCCACCAACCTCTGAATAAGACCTACAGACTTTAGAGATACCAATACCATTTTTTCTGCACCATCTGCCAATTCCTTCAGCAGCAGCCACGTCATGAATTAAGGGCAGCCGTGACCGTGCTGGCAAGGTACCTGCTAGCCACATAGGGAGTGTGTAAGCGCTGGCAGCTCCGTGGCTCAAGGAGAAATGTGAGTGAAACCGAACCTTTTGCTGCCAGCCTCTACATTCCACTTTTTCATTCCTCTAACCAGGAACTTAGCCACTGTATGAGGAAGCAAGCAGTGCTGGGAAAACGTCACAGAATCATAGAATTCTTTAGGTTGGAAAAGAGGTCTAAGATCATGAAGTCCAACCATTACCCTAACTGTACCAAGCCAACAACTTTTAACATGTTCAGGTGACCCAGCCACCTCTCTGGGCTATACACTTCCATGTCAAGTACCAAAACCACATCACAGCCTCTGCTTTTCACACCTTTGCAAGACAGGTATGTTCACCACAGCCCATGGTGTTTGCAAAGCTGACCCAGGGACTGGGAGGTAACACGCTTGGAAGATGTTAATTTTTAGCTGGTTTTTTCCACCTCCAGATGTCACTGGTTTTAAACACAAGGGTTTTTTTAAAGTTTGTGTTGTGACTTGACAAGCAAACTGCAGAGCGAGATGCATTTCCTTTCCTGTGCCAACACAACTCTGACCCTAGAACTGGACCGTGGGTAAAGTCTGTGCAGGTAACCATTGTCCTTCTGCACCTGCTTCTTTCTTATCACATGGGTGTTACCTGAAATTGAGTATCTGATGAGAGTTTTCTCACAGTTCTTCTCATATCTCCTCTTTATGTATCTTTATTGAAGTAAATAAGCCTTTTGTAGTTCATCTTGATGGAACCTGGGATCCTAACTCCAGATTTCTCCTGTAACTTTCCCATTCTTCCAACCATCTTCCAAATATATTTTCTCCTGCTTTAGGCTGAGTACACTTGGAAGGAAAATGTAGCCTGATTTTCTTAACTCAAGATGCATTACAAGAAGTCTTTGGAACTGGAAACAGCAGAAATCATTAGTTTATTTGCATCGCTTTAGTTAGTAACTTCAGCCTTCTCACGACTGGCAAGGACACACTCTGCAATGCGCTCTTAGCATGGTTACTTATCAACAGCTCATCTCAGTGCAGCTACACCTTATTTCTGCAGAAGCTGAGAAAAGCAACCAGATGCTTTGGAGACTGTACATACTTGAATGGACTTACAAAGCCTACCCTCCATTTGCAGGTGCTGTATAGTTTATTCCCAGAATCAGTTTTGGCTGGTGACTGGTCTGCTTCTACACCAGTTATATTCCCTATGGTCATGCTGTGTGTCTCTTCACACCTCGTATGTCATGTTTAATGGGAAGTGTGCTGAAAGCAAAGCTATGCTCTTTCAGTTCACAGGAACCTGCTGTCACTTGAACCACCTTAATGAGATTTGTGATTAGATGAACTCTTGTGACAAACGGCATCTTCTTCCAGGTTGTCATGGTCCAAGAGGAAAAAACCACCAAAACACAAAAACCCCCCTCTTTTAAGAATATCAAATCCACTTGTTTTGCCAAGAGTGGTGATGGTGGTCAAGATGACTTGCCAAGAAATCACCCACTTCTCCCTTTCAGTGACAGAGGAGGTTTACCGACTTTCATTTACCATTACAGCAGGTATACAAGGAGCAGTGGAGCCTTTCATGCCACTGCAACACAAGCATGCCATGCTCATTAGGGTCCCAGCCAACGGGAAGGCCATGAAAGGATTAAGAAGAACGTATTAGTTGTAATTTGTCAGCTGGCATCTGGCCTGGTTATTACAGAATATTACTGAAAGCACATCATTAAGAAACTGAGCTCTGTTGGAGCAATCGTTAGGGGAGAGTTGTAGAAAAATGAAGCATCTGTTGTTTTCTTCCCTATTGAAGAGTCGTTGGAAGGACCAGGTAATCCTAGGTTTTTCTTTGCAGACCTCTGTATCTGCAAGAAGTGCAAGGGCAGGGGGAGGGGAAGAAAACCCTCTCTAAAGGCATTTTGATAGATTCAAATACACTGACATTACACCATTAATATGAAACTGTATAGAAGCAATAAAAGGAATACAAAGACATGGAATAAGAATGAATGCATCCCTTGAGCCCAAGACAGGTCTGGCTAGCCCAGGCCATTCCTGATAGCAGTTTACTCAAGAGAATTGAAGAAGCAGCTGATCAGGTCAATCCATTCCAGAAGATCCTTTTGTTACTAAGTTTTATCTGGTACTCAGTTTGCTCTCTCAAAATTTAAGCTCATCACTTCGTGACGCGGGTAACCCTAGGAGGCTGACGGAGTCTTGGAGTACATCCATAGGAGTTACCAGCCAAGCTCCAATTTATTGTGCAGTTGAACCTGCTTTTATAGCGTTTACACCCGTCGTGTGACTTCAGCCATAGTTCCATTGGCTTCATAGTCGTAATCCATCATATCATCCCGTTATCCAATTGGCCGTAACCAAGAGATGAACTGTCTTGCCCACCTTCTCTGATACCTGCAATTGGCCTCCTTTCTAGCTGACATTCCATGCTATAAATACTTTTATCTCCTGCCCAAGGCCTTATCTTCTGCTCTGAAGCAGCTAATTAGAGCTGTTCCCAGGCTAGCACAGGAGCTGCTCTCTAAGGCAGGGTTGTCCGAAGTGGCTGTTATTAAACCAGCCCTCGCTCAGCAAAGAATTCCTCTACAACTTCCTGCTTTGTTCACCACAGAAATTCAGTCTCTCTCTCTCTACTTTACAAATCAAATTCTTCCAGACTTTCTTCATTGAGTTCTAGAGTACACAACCCCTTCTTGTCGCACTTCTTCTCCCTCTACACACTTGGCTCGCTCTCTTTCTGAATTGAGGAACAGGAAATCAAATGCAGACATCCAGCAGAGGCTTTATGAATATAAGTAGCATAAAACAAAAGATTTATCAGTAATGTTCTGATTACAAATAAAAATTAACCTCCAAGGATCTGGAAACATTTTTATTTCAAGATGGATGTAGAAAGTTGAGTACAAGTAGGTCTCACTATAATAAAGGAGAAAGTTTTGGGGAAGAAATAAACAGCAGACACAGAAATACGATGGCTGGGCAAAGCTCTTTGCTCCACAGCTAAAGTGCTCCATCAGAGTTAGTGCTAGTTTTCTAATAGACCATGCAACGACAAATTACATTTTTTAAATTCATGTGGACTGTACATAACAGTCCACACCTTTTCCTTCTCAAGACACTGTCTCAGCTCTCAGGCTGTCAAATCCTACTAGTACTGAGCCATGGCACAACTGAGGGCACGGTTACTTTTAGTCCCTACATGAGATGCCTTTGCACTTTTCCCTGGCACTCTCTGCACACAACAGCTCATGTCCTAGCTGCTAAACACTTGTCTTCCTAAACAGGCTAGCTGCAGCTAAGTTGTCCTTTGGCAATGGTTTCTGGTCCATGCTGTCTCCCAGACCACATCCAAAACGTGTTTGGAAGAATGTCGCCTGTCTCGGGTCAAAGCTGCACAGAGCTGTTCTACCAATTTCCAAGTACAGCACCTGGAAATGCTCCTAGCACTGAGCAGATAAATAAAAGACTGGGTTTGGAGTGGAGCAGTTCAGTCGCTCTCCTGGGAGAAAAGCCACGCTTTCTAAATTGCTAAAACATTTTGTGTTGCTGCTGAATTAAAACAAACCCTGAGTGCCCCCAGACTGCACAGTGACTTTCACACCCATCTGGGTGAACAAGGCAGCAAAGCGTTATTCCTACGGAGAGAGAAAGGGAAGCGAGGATGTAGTTTGTAGTTAACCAAGGTCAGACAGAAACACTTCCACTGAAGGGGAAAAACGTTGTCTGTAGGTAACAGTTGTGTTTGTTTGTTTCCCACTGTGTAACACGGAGCAAGCTTTATAGGCAGTTGCAGAATTTAAGCTGAGGGTCCTCTGAGGTCCAGTACGTGCTTGGATGTTGCTGCCTTCTTATGACAGCCAGCAGCCATGAGCTCGGAAAGCAGGCAAAGAAACTTTGCCTTGGTCAGACCACAGAGGCCAGGTCAAGAAGCAAAGACAGACACTCAAGCTGTTCTCTAGCTTCCTGCTTCTAGTGAGCAGGAGCTGCCCCTGAGTTCGTAACCTCAGGCACCCGTCATACACCTGGGAATCATTTGCATTTTACACCTCTAAGCCGTCCTGCTTGTCTAGTCTAGTCAACAACCTGTCAGCGTTGAGTTAATGCTTAGACTCAACAATCTCGAAAGCGCTGTCCAACCTGGGTGACTCTCCGATTCTTTAATTACCGTAAACACCTTTAGTGTCCGCCTTCAAAATTTCAATTACAAACCTTATCTTTTGTTTTCAGAAGACTTCTATGGTCAGTTCTAAACTAAAGCAAGCCACAAGTGTCTTTTTACAGCCTGCACACAGCAGTGGGTTGTATGCTCTGGGCCTGTGTCCCATGACCAGCTAGTCATAGCCAACCCTAGGGGTACATAAACAGCTGCATTTAAGTAGCACCTTTCTTCACTCAGCACTTTCATCCCCTTTAAACACTTCTACCACATTTTTATTAAGGAACTGGCTCTGTAATGCTGGAGAAGTCCTAAGATCGTGTGGCCTGAGCTTGTATGGACACTAGGACAAAGTCTGTGGTCGAATCACTTGCTTTATGGGGTACCTACGCCATCTCTGAAATCCTCCTATAAAAGGTAAAAAAGTGGCACATAAAAAAGGAAGAACGGCACAGCATGACAGTCTGCATGAGGGCCAAGGCTAGGTCAACAGCCACCACGACCCCAAAGAGCAGGCATAAGGTCAGAGCCATGTTCCCCCTCTCCCGCCCTGCAACCCACTGCTCAGCACTTGTGAGAACAAATGGGCTGGTCCAGTTTTCTAAGGTAAACCTGACATGAACCCTGTCTGTTTACCATGGCACTCAGAGCCCAGCGATCCTAAAGGTCGGCCACCCTCTTGGCCTGAACAGGGGAGCAAAGGATGGGAAAGAACAAGCGCCAGGCAAGAGCATCCTGTACCTTCGTTCAAAGAACATGGTTCAGCTTCCACAAAGCTGTTTACCTCGTTCAATTGCAAATGCACTAACCTTGCTCTAGTCTCCTCTAACGGTATTTTATCACTTACATCCTCACAGAAGAGTCTTATTCAGAAGAGAAATTATGCAAATAAAATCATTTCTAATCATCACTGTCCTCAAAGGAGGACAACAAATAGTTGCTCTCAAGAAGATCTATTGATAAGGGTAATTATGTTATTAGGCTTTCTCAGCCATCTCTTCACACACACAGCAATTACCTTCCACTTAGAATCTTTCATCAGCATGGCATAAAAATCTGGGTAAAGATGTAGACGGGTGAAGATGTAGACAGGTAAAGAAAGTGTCATGAAGTGCTTTATGTGCATTAATTACACCCCATAATACCTCTGACAACTCAGAAGGAGGTTATTAAATTGAGGCACTGAGGTTTCTAATGCAGACTGCTTGTTTGGTTATTTAACTGCAGTTTGAGGATCTACGTGGGAACGGTTTGCCTAAGACCAGACAGCAAAACGAAGACAGTGACAAACAAAAAGAAAGCATAGACCTCCTAAGTTTCTTTGCCAGCACTCAGCACTGCCATTAGCCAGTTACCACACCAGTTACCAGCCAAAACATGTCCTCACATAGCCTGGGAGCGTTTACTGACAACCAGCATTTTACACAGCAGTCACACAGATTACCATTTCATTGTGTCTGACAAGCGTTGGACCAACGCTATGTTTGTGGTCCAAACTTCAGATTGATTCTTATTACATATGCCAGAAACGGCTTGAAGAAATATTTTGTCCCTGTTAAAGCTCTTGTCAAGCCAATTAAAGGTCAGGCTGTTCACTGTATGTCTCAGTGGCTTCTATGGGGGGCAGAATATTGAAAAGCAAAAAAAATGGCATGACACTGTGGTGGGGACCATAGAATCATAGAATCATAGTAGGGGTTGGAAGGGACCTCGAAAGATCATCTAGTCCAATCCCCCTGCCACAGCAGGATCACCTAGACCAAGTTGTACATCCAGGCTGGTTTTAAACGTGTCCAGTGAAGGAGACTGCACAACCCCCCCTGGGCAGTCTGTTCCAGTGCTCCGTCACCCTCACTGGGAAGAAGTTCCTTCTGATATTTATATGGAACTCCTATTAACAGAGTATCACAGAATCACAGAAACATCATCATGGCTGGAAAGGACCTCCAGGGTCATCGAGTCCAACCTTTATCCTAGTATCTAACTGCTAGACCAGATCC